>CAMOHE010052517.1:0-18628 GCA_946598075.1 Artocarpus hirsutus | reverse complement strand
AAAATCCATTTTTATATTTCCCTTGACTATTCAAACTTTTATATTTGTTAACTTGTTTAAAAATTTTAAAATAAAAAATAACAATAAAAAAAATTAAAAATTACATGCTTAGATGAACTGGCCCATTTAAACCAATGATGAGTCAAGATGGGTCGGCCCATTTAAGGCCCATGGCACGACCCGACACGGCCCGGCACGACCCATATAAAATTGACCCGTGGGTCGGGCCGGGCCAAGAATATTTTAATATGGGCCGACCCAGCCCGGCCCACAAAATTGGTGGGCCGGCCCGGCCCGGCCAGCGTGGACCTAAGAAGAACGGGCTGGGCCGGCCTGTTCTTGCATAACTACCTTTCCTCGTATTTCTTCTCTCTACCCAGGTTGGTTACTATTATTTCTCTACTAACGTAACAACAATTATGTAGAAAGCCAATACCAGCCAAAAAAACAAAAAAAATTGTATAGAAAGTATCCAAATACATTTCTACAAAGAGTCAAAAAACAGGCTCTAGTGCACTAACATAAAAAAAGCCCGCAAATTAAAATTAGATAATCTAATTAAAACTAATCCTTTGAGGGGACAAATACCAATAAACAAGCAACAACTTAAAATGATAAAGCTTCAGTAATGGATACCGAGTCCCCCGTCCAAATTGCCTGTCTAATTCTTTGTGCAACATGTAAAAGACTGACACCTCATGGACCCGTTGAATAACTATTAACAGAGAAAAAACAGCCATATTTCCATTTGAAAACTTTTTTTTTCCTTACTTTACTCTCTCCTCTGCCTTCTCTCCCCTTTCGCTCCCTTTTAATCTGCCCATCTCTTTCTACTTGTTTTTTTTTTAGTAATTTTCTATTTTTTGGGTGAATGTTTAGTAATTTTCTATTATTAGTGATCTTTCTCTACATTATTCTCAAAAAGTGAGCAAAGCAGGAGTGTAAAATATTCACTCCACTCCATTCCCTGCGTCCATAATCGGTATGTCCTTTTATTTGTTTATTTTTTTCTTTTGTGATTTTGATACATTTTGGGTATATAAAACCTAGTTATCTTTATTAAAAAACTAACTGTCAAATCATTATAGTTTAGATAAATTGTCATGTTAGTCCAAAACTTTTTACAAGAGTGTAATTTTAGTCCCCAATTTTTTATTTTTAATTTATCAATCTCTAACTTTTTATTTTAGTTACTGAAGGACCAATTTAACAGTTTAAATCGTTAATTTTGAAGACTAGTTTGTTACATTTTTTATAACATTGGGGACTAATTTGTTACATTTTTCCTTTCAAAATTAACAGTTTGACAGTTAAAGTAGTTTCTAGACAATTAAAATCAAAAGCTGGAAACTAATAAAATAAAAATAAAAGGTTGCGACCAAATGTTTACTTTCGTGAAAGGTCAATGACCGCTAGAGCAATTTACTTTTCTTTATTTTTTTTAATTGTTGTGAAATCAATTCATTTTTAAAGCCCAAAAACTTTTATGTATATAACTTTTCATGCTTCTTAGATGTAAGTAGCTACCCTGTTGCGTTGTTATTTAATAAGGAGAAAGAAATAGTTTTTAGTTTTCTTTCGTTGTTACGTGGGTCTTTTTTCTCTTTGTTTTCATAATTGCAGGCCACCCCTCTATCTTTTGGGCTGTTGGTTATGGCATTGATCATTAAAAGGAAAGAAGGAATATGATTGCCGTATATAATATAAAATACATTGTGTATTAATGTGTAATGAAATGCTATTTTTTTTGCTCGACTTTTTCTTTATTTTATACTGTTGACGTGAGGAAATGTTATTCTATAATATAAATCAATTAATATATATTAATTTTCCTTTATACTTATAGGATATTTGGCTATTGGTTAAAACCAATTAATCAACAAACAGTGAAAAGCTCTTATATAATACAATAGAAGGTAAAAAGTTGCTATAATGTAAAGCTCTTACATCTCACAATGTCTTTAACCGAAATTGGTTTCCACAATTGGTTTTAACTATATTTCTCAAACACCTTATTAATATCTACAGCTACAACGGATAATTATATGAAAGGAGAATTTCAATCACGTAGAAAGTTAGCGCTTGAATATAAGGAAAAAAAAGAAGTTTGGATGCTAAATTTATTCCGAGATCTTTATTAAGATAATAGTAAAAGTAGGTTTAGAGTATGAAATTGAGGAAGAAACTTTTAACTACAATGATTATGCGTGTTAAGGTTGGTTTTAGCATTGGAAAAAGCAGAGGGCAAATGGACGAAGATGGTCGATGATTAACATAACTTTTATAGCTCATGCGAAGGAATTTGTGGAAAAGACAAGTGAGATGTTAATGTAAAATATTATTGGGCTAAGACAAGATTTGGTTGTTTCGCAAGGATGAAAGTTGACTCCATAAAAACTGACAAATATCGCATTACTGCTTCATTGCTGAGCATACACATACTATATCAAGTTTTGGTAAAAGTTATTTGCATATGTCATAAAGAAAAGTAACTTCAGCCCAAAGAGTTGAAATAAATATGGTTGATCGTTCGAGAGTTGCCCTTAAATTAAGCTTAGAACTTTAATTTAGAACCGATGGGATGGAGAGGAGGGGACGTGAAAATCTTGGATTTGATATCATTGATTACAAAATTTATTTCCAGACAAAATGAACAATTATAATGAGGTTCAGAGATACTACTAGTATTTTTGTCACGAATCTAAACCGGGTAGTGACGTGACGGTTTGATTAAAATAATTAGATAAATTTAACTACACTCGTCAATTACCTATTTCGTAATTTAAGAAAACATACTTTGGGTTATTTATAAAAAGGTGATTAATTTAAAACTTTTTAGAATATTACCATCCTTTAAACTTAGTAGAAAAATTTTGTAAAGTACCACTGAATTAAATAAAATAAAAGTAAAATTCATCGACAACAAATCAGGCAGCACCGGACCCCAAATAGTGCACACACAATACCAACATAAGTAAATACAAACCACAGTTCAACATAAAATTTAAATAATGTCCTTAATATTATGCCTTAACAAATAAGCAAAAAATCTAAATAAATTTTCAACAGTTTGCACGTGCAAATCAGCAGCGTCTTATTCGGCGGTATTCTACGAACCACCTAGAGAGGGATGTTAAAATAAGTAAACTGTGAGCGAAAGGCTCAGTAGAACTTACGTTTTAAAAACATTAATTTAAAATAAAATATATAAATAAAAAGGCAATAAGAAAAAAATAATACCAAGCATTCCATACTTACCGTTCCAGTCTAGTAATCATCTGAAATCAATGTTTACCTTTATTTTACGCAAGCCATCTAATTCACCACTATAATTGCCCAGCTAGGTTTCAAGACTTGTCCTCAAGATTGCTCTCTGCATGACCCAATCTCTATGTGTGGCATCATGCACTAATATTTCATTCCGAATGGGTTAATTCATTTGGTACTCAATGTTATCATTATTCGGGTTTCGAATTACCAAGTTATCACATTTATGTTCACTATTTTGTTTATTATGACCATGTTTATTATTCAATATCCATCGAAAATAAATAAATAAATATAAACAATTATTCCTTAAAATGTTTTGAGGAAACCACAACATGGTTAAAAACTCCTATAAAATCATAAGCCATCGAATGAGGGAGGGTCTAGAGTCCTACCTCGTTATTTAACACGATTGCATCAACACCGTAGTCTTGTTTTGCTGCACTTTTGCTCATCAGAACAATAAATGACCTTAGGAATAGACTAATTGTATCAGCGTCTATTTGTTATTGTAAACCACTAGTATACTACTTATGGTTCCTAGTATGTCGTTTATAATTTCAATATCACATTCATTTCTTAACATTTAAATGCATCGTAGCTCATGCTAAAGACAATATTTGATCTGTAAATTAAATAAAACACACTTAAAAATGCATTTTGGAACAAATGGAGCTCGAGTGGCCTAAAAACAGTCCCCTGGAGTAGTGCGGTCGACTGTATATAGCGTTCCATGGTTGCTCGATCGACCGCGTTACACAGACCGCGGTCGACCAAGCTGTCACCACCAGTTTGCTCTGTTTTTGAGCATTCAAGCTTCAATCCATTTTCAACACACTTTAAACAAGTTCTAATACGACTAAAACGTTTCCAAATGATTTATAATCATCATATGAGGCTTATAAACATGATTTCATACACATGCAACACTTTTCTATCATTTTTCAAGCATTTATCCAAATAAATCCGAAAATGAACAAAATAAGGTAAAAATCCTTTAAAGTCAGTTCTAACCTAGATGGAGCATGGATTTATGGCGATTTAGGTTGTCCAAACTCAGATTACATGTGTCTAATGCTTTGTTAACTCGAATCTCAACATGCATGCACAGATTTTGTTTAAAGAGGCTGAACTCAAGATTGTTTTCATGGAGCCATTTTCTCAGATATTGACACACGAATTCAGGGGAAAATCAGAACTAAAAGGCTGAAATTTAAGAGATTAATTCGTTAAAAACAAAGCTGATCTCAAGCTGGATGTTTGAGCTGGCTTGACGATTCCCAAGCTATGTTCTTGGCCTCTACTTTGGCTGGAACTAAGGCTCCTTGCCTCTGTGTTCTTGAGTTTGAATTCTATGACGATGGGGGAGTGTTTCTGGGTTATACAGAGAGAAAGAGAGGGAGAAAGAAACATGAAGAGAGGGGGAGAAAATAAATGGGATAGCTGAAGGAGTTGGGTATTAAGATCTCAGCTCACCCACAAGATTTTTCAACCAAAACTGTGTTCTGTACATAGTTTTAGAAAGACCACTCCCAAAGTAGTTTTCTGAGACTTGACAATGATGTCTCAGGTGGAAGGGGAAAAATGACGTGAAAATAGGTTGTGGTTTGAAAAAGGGGAGTTTAGGACCTGTTAGGAATTTAATAGTTTGTTTTGTTTCAAAATTTTTTTCAAATCTAAATTTTATGGAATAAAATAAAATGGAAATAAAATGCCAAAATTGTTAAAAAATGAGTTAACAAAATGCTAAAACTCATTTAAGGTAATTTTAACAAATTTTAAAATTTAAGGGAACCAAAATAATACTTAAGGTGAAATTGATCTAGAAAATATCACAAAATAATTAAATTTAAATTATAATTAGGCACATTAATTCACCCATTTATGTATTAATCACTTTTAATTAATTTCGGGATGTTACAATTTTGAATATCTTCAACAAATACAATTGGAAGATCCCATTTTATTTGTGCTTTACAAGTTGATAGGGACAAGATGTTAGACACATTTTTTTTGGGGGAGATGGAGCAATAAAACAAGAGTACTCTACTTTGGCGATGTAGTTTGCTTTGACACTCCTGATCGAAAAAAAAAAAAAGATAGGCCTTTTGCCATGTTTGTTAATGTGAACCATCATAAGCAAACTATTATTTTTGGAGCTGTATTATTCTATAATGAAACAACAGAAACCTTTGAGTGGCTATTTGATGCTTTTGCCACAACAATGTTAGGAAAAAGCCAAAGACTATCCTGACTAACCAACATGTAGCAATGGCTAAAGCATTAGCTACCCCATTGTGAGAGACATGTCATTGTTTATGCATTTGGCGTATATATCAAAATACAACAAAAAGGCTCAGTCGCATTTTTGAGCAATTTTGAGATTTTGCTGGAGAGTTTAATAGTTGCATATATGCTTGTGAAGAAAAGAGTAAATTTTTGCAAGCTTGAGAGCAAATGCTTAAAAATTATGCGCTTGAAGATAATGATCGATTGAAACGGTTGTTTAATTTCAGAGAGAAATGGGTTTTAGACTATGGCAGGGAGACCTTTTGTGCAGACATATAAAAACTGCGTAGAGGAGTGAAAACATGAATAATGCTATAAAAAAATATATTAATTTCAAATATGATCTGCGAAGATTTTTAAAATAGTTTAAAAGAATGGTTAAGGATCATCCTTATGAAGAGTTGAAGGCAGATTTAAAGCATCTCAAAGTAATTTGTCAGTGTCATTTCATGTAACACCTCTAAATTTTAAAGTGAGATTTGTTATGTAAAGTTTAATTATTAAATGTACCAAGTGTGAATTTAATGTTGATTTTAGTCATTTAAGATTTTATTGCAATTTTTATATTTAAAAATTTGATTTTTAGTTTTTAAAATACAAAATGATATTTTTGCACTACATTTTCTCTGTATTTACAAAAATACACTTGACCCCTTTGTTTTTTTCTCTCTCTCTCTCTCTCTTGCTTTCTTCATTTTCCCGTCTTTCTCTCTCGTCTCTTTTTCTCTCTCTCTGCACACTCTCTTTCCCTCTCTTCTTCTCTGATTTTTACACAAATTTTAGCAAGAATTGAAGTTCAATCATCAAGTTTTTCATCCAAAAAGGTCATTAAGGTTAGCTTTTCTTTTTCTTTAAAATCTCAAAGCTTAATTTTCAATTTTTCAAATTTTCTTTGAATGTTGAATCTAAACTTCGATGAGCTTCAATACTGTTCAATTGAGTTTGTAAGACTTGTTTTACCATGAATTTAAGCTTTATTTAAACTAAATCAACATATTCAAGTTTTTGCATTTTTCTTTGATTTTCAAATCTATTGTGAAATTGAGTTTAAATTTGAGGAAATAATTTTGTAGTTGTTTTAAACTATGTTTCTATGCTTTCTATGTGATTTTTATACCTTAGGAATTGAAAAACAGGCTTAAATTTGAGCTTTGAGTTTAGAGAAGCAAAAAGTTAAAACTTGAAAATTTTTAGAATTTGCTAATTCGACAGGCCGAACTTGAAGTTTGGCATGTCGGATTTATAAGTTCGGTAGGCCGGATTCACGTCATTGGTAGGCTGGACTCAAGCAAGATCGATAAGCCGGTTTTGGAGTTCGGTAGGCCAAACTGTGCAGGTTTGGTAGGCCGGACCAGGATGTTCGGTAGGCTGACTGTACACTTAGAAATTGCATTTTTACTTCCTGTTTTTAATGTTTAATGATTCTGAAATGTTTCAAAAAGGATTATGATTTTGGGTTATGATTAATTTGAGTTAAAAGGCACACTGATAATTAAATTAATATAATGATATTTGTTGAATGTAATTTTTGATTTTAAATGCAGTTTTAAAGGTTTCGAACATATATAGAGCATACGTTGAATTTTGTTTGGAGCTTACTTTATTGGATTTAAATGAGGTAGGATATACATAAATTTCTATCCCTTTCTTTGGTAGCCATTTTAAAACTATTTTGGCCAAATGCTTGACTTTTTGAATGATAGTTGAAAATAATTTGGTCTTTGATTTTGAAGAAATTTTGATATTCCTTTTGGATTTCCAAAGCCCGTACAGTGATACTTTATCAAATTGCTTTTAAGTAAGTGTTTTATTGACTTGTTAAGACTTTGAGATTTATTTCAATTAGAACGATTTGTGAACAATTTTTTGTTTTTCATTACTATTTTAAAATAACATGTTATTTTTAAATAATTATCCTAATGAGTCTTCCGCTCATATTTTTCCTGTTTTTTTTTAAAATCCCCCTTCTAAGTTTGAAGAGGAAGAAAGGTCTCAGGATTGAAACCTGGCTCTATGAGTAGAAATGGTATTTTCTCTAGAATTGTGGTATGATGCATATACTGTACGACTTGTTCTGATCCGACGTTGATGTCGTGTCGTCTTTGTGAGTTTCTCTATTTTTAATTTATTTCAAAGATGATAATTTACGATAGTTTTCAGGAGTATTGTATTACTATTATTACTATTTGTATTTTATTTACCTACCCACATTCGTGGTAAGTGACCACATGCTTGTGAATGAGAATAAGTTTTTTGGCTCCACCTTCGTGTCGTTCATGTGATGGTGGCCGTCGCTGATATTTATTGCGACTATGAAATTTATTTTATTTATTTACCTTATCTTTATTTACCTCATTTAATCCGTCTTATTTACCTTAATTTCATCTTTTTTACTTAAAACTTACTAACCCCCACCCCAGGACGTCACATTTCAGGTTGAGATTTTAAAGGATGTTTAAAATTTTTCAAATAGAGGGATGCACAGCTTATGATTGTGACATCTATGTTTGTGGTGAGATTGGGATACTGACGAAGAATAGAGTTATTTTATCTCTTGGGAAGAATTTTCATCATAATACTAAATATAACGCATCTTTTGGTATGGTGATATGTTCTTGCAAGAAATTTGAGTCTCAAGGAATTTTATGTGAGCATGCACTTAAAGTTCTTTCGTCCAAGAATGTAACTAAAATTCCAACCTAACATGTTTTGAAGGAAGGACTATGGATGCCAAGTTTGCGGTTGTGGCGAATATGTGTAGGATTGAAAAAATGAAGACCCTAAGACAAATATAAAGAATTGTCACAAAGAATTAGGTAGATTGCTAACTCAATTTCAGGCAAAGGCTTCAGAGACTGAAGCAACTTATAAAATTGTTGTAATCGGTATTAATAAAATTGTGAAAGACATCGGAGCTTACTTGAAGGGAAGAGAGATTCAGATGTCCAATTCTAACAATTTGTATGTAGTTGAGGAAAATAGTTTATATATTATAGAAGGAAACAAAATTAAAGGGATTAAAAGAATAGAAAGAGCCCGTGATATATCTAATAGGCAAAAAGGTGTCCCTAAGAAGGCAACAAAAAAGAAGATGGTGACATAAGAAAAAAAATACCTTAACTATATGTATTATTTATTTTTGTGATTTTCAATATAGACATGAATTTGATATTCATGTTTCAGCACCTTGTATATATGCATCATCTTTTTTTTTTTTTTTTTTAACAATTAGATGGATAACTTATTACCGAGAGAGAAAAAAAAAAGAGTTTTTAAACAGAAATATGCCTGTTTTTGGGGTGTCAGATTTACCGATACACCTTGAACTTTTTGTCAATAGCAAATTGGCCACTCCAGTTTTTTAATTTTGGATTTTAGAACTCCAATTTAATTTTTGGCAATATTAGAATCAATCTATAGCAGGAATAAGAATCCCAAATGCTAAATTAAAACGTTACTTGTTCATATTGTCAAGCAATGAAATATTTTAATACGTAAAATACTACGTAAAATATGGGTAGCTTTCATGTGATGAAAAGTTGATTTTATAATGCAAATGACCTGGCAATAAACAGATTAGATGAAACTATTCATGACTCTCATCTAACTAACGTTTAGTTAATTTCATAATATTGTAATTTAATTGTGCGATTATGCTGTTATTTTATTTTCTTTTTTTGGGTGCATAAAAGTCGCGCCCAGTTATATGGCTTGTATAGCCCATACGGGTGACCCGCTGAATCATTCAGGGAAGCAAGTTTTGCGTTAATTTTTGTTTAGGGAAATTATAATAAATAATACTTTTCTAAAGCTTATTAAAGTAAATAGGAGGTTTTGAAGATTAAAGTAAACATTAGGTTTTGAAATATTTGTAATATATAGTAGATTTATGGTGTAAATAATTTCGTTTATCCTCGTATTTACTGTGTAAATAATTTTTATTTATATAGTAAATAAATTAAATATATAAATAATTTATTTTCCTTTTATTTATAGCATCAATAATTTTTAATTTACACAATAAATAAATTATTTATATTATAAATGTGCCATTTACTATTAATATTTTCAAAACATACTATTTACGTTAAAAAGTTCTAAAATTTACTGTTTTCCTCGCTCACCCTAGGTCCATTAGTTAGAAAACATTTTGTTAATAATTTGAATAATAAAAAAAGGATCTAGCAAAAGATTATATACATACTGAATCTAAATGCATAAAGCAGAAAAAAAAAGTAAAGTATACTTTGCCAAGAATATGAGAGAATGCTTTACTTAGAAAGTGACAAAAGTATAGTGGCATGAAGAGAGCACAAGAGAGTACGATTACACATAATTACGTAAAATTATATCCACTCAAATAATATATGTTATGCCTACATAACACATCCAATTAAGCTCTTCCATGATTGCCATGTGACACCCTTTAAAGGACTAAGGTGGACTACAATAATGTTAGATTAGATGCTTTAAGGATTAAATGCTGTAATAAGTTTTTGGAGACATTTAATCAATAAAGAGATTATTTATTATTCATATATCAAATGTTGTCATTTTTATGTTTATTTATGTTGAATATATGGCAAGCAAACAAAAGTCTAAAACTGTTAGTCTAAATCTTTAAAATCATGCATATGATGAACAGATTATACATAAAACATGAATCTTAAATGTGATAGTATAAATGAGAAGGTCCGCAATGGAGGGAATAAAGTTGGACGCTTTATTCATGTTAAGATTGTTATGTTGTCTACATTCTTAACAGGAGATGACTTGTCTTGGTCATCGGAGTAGGACTCCGTGAGTGGAAACATTAGTATATTGTCATGTATGATGAGATATTGGATCGAAACAAAAGTTGAATTGATTTGATTAATAATTCTGTTTGTCTAAATTAATTCATTTTAGACAATCATATGTTTATGTCTAAATCCTGAATTGAATTAAGGGGCCCTTATTATTAACTTGTGTTTTTTGATGTACCAAAGGTTGATATCCTGAATTAGAAGAAGGTGCACATATAGGAACGTTGAAAACAAGATTCTTGATTGATGTAGACTCGTTATTTATAGCTATAAAATCCATAGCTCTTTTGTAGAGTTAATGATATTCTCTTATAAGCATTATCTTGTAATTGGAAGACTAGAGCACTTAATCATTTGGATACATAGGTGTAATGTAACACCCCTAAATTTTAAAGTGGAATTAATTATGTTAAGTTTAATTATTAGGTGTGCTAAGTGTGAATTTATTGTTAATTTCAGTCATTTAAGATTTTATTGCAATTGTTATATTTGAAAATTTGATTTTTTAGTTCTTAAAATACCAAATGACATTTTTACGCCATATTTTTTTAATATTTACAAAAATACCCTTGAGCCATTCTTTTATTTTTCTTTCCCTCTCTCTTTCTCATTTTCTCTCTCTCTTTCTTCCTTTCTTTCCCGTCACTCCTCTCTTCCCCTCTTTGTACAAAAATTTGAATTCAAGCCTCAATCCACTCAGTTTTGAGAGTTGTTCAACTCAAGCAAGATCAAGTGTCACACCCCAAAGTACGGGTAGTGACGTGGTTGATTAATTAAGTTGACTAAAGCAGATTTTTGATTAAAAATACCAATTAAATGATTTGGGTTATTTTTTATAAAAAAAAGTGATAGTTTAAAAAAGACTTTTTAAAAGCTATTATCATTAATTTGAAAATAGTTAATCATAAAATAAAATAACAAGGACAGTTAAACATAAGCCGGGCCCTATCGGACCTATATTAGTGTACACACATGATAGCAACAATGAAATGTTACAATCGCAGTCCAACACAAGATATGCATATTTAAATAATACATGTCTTGATTTAAATAAAGCAATAACCTAAAACAGTATTCCTACAACTCACTTGTTGCCCAGCTGCCTCCTTGTCGGTCCTAAGCTGCAATCCATCTAATGGTAAAGGGTTTTTAAAACAAATAAAGAAATGTGAGTAGAAGGCTTAGCAGGACTAAATTTAGAAGGCATTAATTTGAATATAAAATTTCACATTTTCCAAAGGAATCTAGAAAACAAAATTTGATAAATAAATGAATAAATAACTCATTTAAATCGTTCTTACCAAAACAGTTCCTTGTTTGTCCAAAAAGAATCTTATTGTCCTTCTCAAGCAAACCATATATGTCACCACCATAGTGGTCTAACTAGGTTTCGGGACCTGCCCCTAAGGTCGCACTCTACACGACTCAATTTTTGAATATGGCATCATGCCCGTATGTGTATTTCTCATTATTTAAACCTATGTTACTGAGTATTCTTGATTACATTTATTATTTGATTCATTGTGAGCATTCATTCTTAGACAAGTAATGAAAAATACTAAGAAATTCATTTTTTTTATCATTCCTTAAGAATCAAATTGAAAGAAATCATTTTGTGGCTAGAGGCCCCCTTTGAAAATATTTAAAACATGTTGTCATTCATTGAAAACATTTTGAAAGAATCTTTAAGGCCAAAACCATTTAAAAACTTGGCTACTAAAGAAAAGGGGTAGAAGTCCTACCTCAATATCTAGTATTGTAACTCAGCACCGCAGTTTCACTCCGTTATACGTCAGCTCCAAGGAACCACAAACAACCTTAAATGTAAACTAAGTTCATCAATATCTAGCTTAAGATATTCTACACTATTGGGCTATCTCATGGGGTCCTATTGTGCCATTTATGTCCGTAAAATCATACTATAAAGTTTAAATTCCCAATTTGGGTTTAAAATAGTGAAAACAGGTGAAAAACAACCATTTTTCCTTTGGCCAGTCGGCTTGTCGAACTACATAGTTTGGCTTACCACCATGTAGGACTGGCCTACCAAACTTTTCTAGGCTCGGCTTGCTGATAGTATGAATCCAGCATGCCAAACTCATGAGTCCGGCCTGCCAATGTTTAAGATCGGCCTGTTAAACTGAAAAAATCTAGGGACTCGAGACTTCGAGTCTCGGCCTCCCTGAGATCAAAATCTCAATCTAAACCTGTTTTCTCAATTCTCAAGCATGGTTAATGTTCATAAATGGTAGAAAAACATAATATAATACATTTGAACAATTTCAAACAAGATATACCAGGAAACTTTTAAGGAAAACCAAAAATAAGGAAAAAAAATTGATTTGATCTATTTTTCATCAAATTAAACCTAGATTCTAGATAATTTGAGTCTTACTAACTTAGATTAAGGGTTTCCTAAGCTCACATAGCTCAGATTACAACATTTTGAAGAAATTAAAAGTTTAGAGGAAAAAGTTTGAAATTTGAAAAAAAGTTAGACTAACCTTGAAATTTGAGCTTGAATCTAAGTTTGTGGACATGTAATCGCGTTCTTGATTATCCAATCTGCTAAAAATCGAAGCTTGGCTTAAAATTTTTTTGAAATAAAAAAAGAGAGAGAGAGGCTGAGAGAGTAAGTGAGGGAAGGAGAGGGAGAGGAAATAAATAGAGGAAGAAGGGGCAACTTTCCTTAGATAAAACCCTGTCCTCAGCACCTGGTTTTTCAAAGAAGAATAGATCAGGCATTTGACAAATTATTTTGTTCCAAAAATTCAAAATAACAATTAAAATAATAAAGAGTGATTAAAAATAATTAAAAGTAATACTAATTTGAAAATATTACAAAATAGTTAAATTAAGTCCAAACTTATATTATGGTACACTAATTCACCATTTCTACAATAATTACACTGAATTAAAAATCGGGGTGTTACATCAAAGCCATAAAGTTTTCTTCAAAATGTTCAAAATTGAGGTTAGCCCTTTTTTTTCCAAAATTGTTGATTTTCGTTTTGAATCTCTTTGTATATTGTAATCCGAGGTTTGATAAGCTTGAATAACGTTTAATCTAAGTTTGTAAAACTTGTTTTTACCATGGATTTAAGCTTTATTTGAACAAAAATCAATTTGAACAAGTTTTGACATTTTTCCTTGATTTTCAAATCAATTGTGAAATTGATTTTAAATTCAGGAAAAATGATTTCTAGTTGTTTTAAACTATGTTTCTATGCTTTTTATGTGATTTTTATGCTTTGAGAATTGAAAAAAGGCTTAAAATTGGGTTTTGAGCCCGGATAGGCCCAGGCTCGAAACCTATCCAGGCTTGAAACCTAGAAATTTTCAAAATTTTCCAGTTCTGTATGCCGGATTCATAAGTTTGGCAGGCCGAACTCAAGCCAATTCGGTAGGCCAAACCAAGATGTTCGGCAGGCCAACTGTGAACTTTAAAATTTGTATTTTATTTCTGGTTTTCAATGTTTAATGATTTAGAAATATTTTAAAAAGGATTATGATTTTCTGTTATGATTATTTTGAGTCAAAAGGAACACTGATAATTAAATTAACATAAAGATATTTTGTTGAAAGTGATTTCTAATTTTAAATGTAGTTTTTAAGGTTTTGAACGTACATGGAGCATATGTTAAATTTATTTGGAGCTCACGTTATTGGATTTCAAATGAGGTAAGATATACATATATTTCTATCCCCCTTTCTTTGGCAACCCCATTTTGAATTGTTTTAGCCGAAGTGTATTTCTTAAATATTTCCTTTTAAGAATGATTTTTGTCTTTGATTTTGAAGAATTGTATTTTGATATTTTTTTCGATTTTCAAAACCTATATGGTGATATTTTATTAAGTTTCATTCAAGTAAGTATTTATTGATTTTTGTTAAGATATTGGCATATGTTTACGAATGATATTTTTTAGGGCTGGCAATTTCAGACACAGCACGATGACACGATACGAAAACGACACGAGATAAACGGGTTTGGATCGCACGTTTATTAATTGTGTCATAAATGGGTTGGCACGAATAACACGAAAATAAACGGGTTGGATTCGTGCTAACACGCTAAACACGCCTTAACACGCTTAATTAAACGGGCCGTAAACGTGTTGACACGGCACGACACGACCCGCCCATTTATAGTACATTTAAACTTAAAAATAAAAATATTTGAAATATTTATAGTAGGTTAATATTAATTAAATATTGAGTCATAATAGATATAAAAGGACATCTAAAAAAATGTCCTTTTTTTTTCTTTTAATCCATTGATAATTAGAGTTTTCTTGAACATGGCCTCCTACTTCATGAAATGTACACTATAACTCAGTTTAGTTGAATATTATAATACCTCTCGAACTAATTTCAATTGCCAATGATTTCAAAATTGAGTGTACATTATCCCATGATTGAAAGTTTGTGGTGCATTATACAAAAAATAAATAGTTCAAAATGTAACAATGCAATTTACTCATTATAATATGTTCAGCAATCTTTCAACTAAAAGCTTTAGTTTCTACAATATAAAGTTTCGTATGTTACAATGTTATGAGTTACAGTGTAAAAGTCTCAGTTGCTACAACATTTTTGACGAAGATTGATTCAAATTGCATATTTCCAAACAGCATTTTAATATTAAGGTTTAAAATTTAAAATTTGAATTCTTTTATTTTCAAGTTCAAAGGATAAATACATATAAAACAAATTAAAATAAAATACCAATTTAATTTATTTTATTTTAAAGATATAAAATTACTTATAATTGATTAATGCTTAATTGCTTATACGGTTGTGCCAAATGCGCCAGAACCAGAGTAATGACTAATGAGGGTTAAATTTCAATTTCCCCCTTCCTTCACGGTTTCACCTCTTTCTCTCTCATCGCTCTCATCGCTCTTTCTCTCTCCTCTGTGCTTTCCAGTTTCCTCTTCTCCGATCGCTCTTTCTCTCTCCTCTGTGTCTGCGTTCCTCTTCTCAGTTCTCACAAAAAATCTCATCTTTCGAAGAGATTCGTCATCGCCTTCTCGATAGTCAATCCGCAAACTGTAAGTTGTTTCATCTCAATCTCAAACCCTAATCTATCTAATCGTATCATTCTCTTTTGAATTTAGTTTTGATTTTTTATTTTTCGGTTCAATTTGGTGCTGATTTCAGTTTAGATTTTCCTTTTTTTCCTGTTTGCATGCTGAATATCTTGGTTGCATTAGATACCAAAACATGGAACCGACAATTTTTCGGTTCACTTAAATTTCTCAAAAGCAATGCCGACAAATCACATCCCTCTTTCCAACGATCCATTAGAAGATTTAGCACTTTGCCAACCTATGGCTGAACCTTGCTAAGTGGTCTTGTATCAGGTACATTAGTACAAATCTTCCAAAAAAAAAATTGTCAGAATAGAGTCCTATAATCAATCCTATATTGCCCATCGTGAAAATCATCAATCAATTACCACACATGGATAAAGTCTTGTTTATCATTTTTAGAAGAGCCCATAGATTGAGTGAAAAGAAGTAGAGTACTCTAAATGTGTAAACTGAGACATGGGCATCAAGCAAAAATCGTGATTAAGGTGGTCATGGAGTGCACTTCCCACTTAGCCACTTGTTAGTATTGTGGCGAGCCCTGTTTGGATACAAACAAGTTGTTTGCCTTGTCATCCCAAAAATAAATCCCCATAAAAACAAAAGAAGTGTACACTTTACATTTTATCCAGATAAAGGAGGCTATTGGTTTTTTCATTTTCATATTCCTGTATAAATGAACTCTCACATCACAACAGGAAACATCACCATTATATTTTTCTGATGTTGATTGAGCACATTATATTTCCCTCTATTGATCATTCCACTTATTCTAAAGCCAAGAATCATAACATATCATTTCATCTTTTAAGGTTAACAACAAATTACTTTATATCATAACATATGTAACATCATGCCAGCTGGTTATGACCAACAATAACACAAAACAGAATAATTCGGCTCACACAAAAACTGCTTCATGTCATAACTTTTTGAATAGCAAGACTTCCTCAAACCAATACATTGCAGATTTGGCACTTAGAGTACTTCTAGGGCCTGCATACATAGCACCAATTGGAAAGAGAAAGAAAGGGGTGTTTCTGTTTCCTCCAACTCATACCCATGTTCTTACTAAAAATAAGAATGTAATTCTAATCCCTAATGGACAAGCATACACTTGAATCACAATGTTTGATTTTCTTCCACGATCTTCCTCTTCCCTTTTTCAAACTCTTTTCATTTATGATTACAATCCATTACAAATTGGATAACATCACCTCTCAGTTCCCTTCCTAAGAATTAGATAAATCACTTCCAACATTGATTCAAGTCACCAAAAATGAAAAATAGCTCAACACTACACTTAAGTTTCAGCACAATAGGTTTCTACTAAGCAATTCCATTCAATTGAGTGATTCAGTCAGCAGATCTTTTTTTTTTAAAAAAAAAAGTGAAGCTGAATATATATGGTCATGGACATCTTTTAACTATTTTCTAGATTAGTAATCATATCCTCTATTTTTTTTCCCCGTATCTTGTCTCATCAATGGCATACGACTGTTGACCACAAATCTTGTGTGAAAAAAGTCAACCATTGTTTGGACTATAGCCTTATTAACATGAAAAGCTATTCCCCATAAGACTATTCATATATAGAAAGTGGGCAAGAAACAATTTGGGCCGAGTTATAATAAGTGTTTCGAATTTTGGTGTATGTACGCTAAAAAAAAGTGTCTTAAGAGTATGTTCATCCATTTTAAGTCAAATAGAAATTGCACCTGGTTGATTTTCACGTCAACATGCACTAAACCACATACTCAAATGCATATCATTAAGTTTGGAATCTAACTATTTTGGTATGTGACAAAACAATGTGGCATGAAGTTTCTAACTAATTTGGTTCAAAATTACATCGTGGCAACTTATATCATGTTGATAAACATAGTTTCTAACTAAAATTGTTGCAGGAAATTTTTTTTTTGTATAAATTAAGAGAACGAAGCATAGTTGCCTACTATAGTTTAGTTGTCAAATCTTTATCGACTTTCTTCCTTTTTTTTTTTTTGAAAATTATCAAGTTTCTTTAATTGCTTACTTATTTTTGCTCTCTTTTTTTAGATGGATGCTTCTATAGATGAAGGCCTTCAAGTGAATCTAGAGTCAGGGAGTGGTACTGTTGCGATCAATGAGCCTACTAATATTCCTAATGCATTAGATGAGGAGAATGAGAATGAAGTTGTTTCTATGGATCCATCAAATGCAAAACGCAAAAGGAGGCTTACTTCTGTTGTATGGTCGTATTTTGAAAAGCTTCCTGTGGGTGCAGATGGGATTCCTAAAGCCAAATGTATGGAATGTGGTGTGCTGTATAAAGTGAATAGCAAGACTGGGACTGGAAGCATGCTGCGTCACATGGAAACATGTCAACGTAGAGACACACGCGATGTTGGCCAACTTGCTATCGCAAGATAAACAGTCCTTGGCATTGAGTGCAAAGAGGTTTGATCCTGAGCATTTTCGTGAATTGATAACAACAGCAATTATTTTGCATGATCTTCCATTTTCCTTTGTCGAATATGAAGCTATTAGAGCGACTTATCAATATTTGCATCCTGAAATCAATTTGGTGTCTAGAAATACTTTAAAGGCAGATGTGTTAAGAATGTTTTCTAGGGAACAAATAAGAATCAAGTCTATGTTGAAGTTGACCCTTGGTTGAATTTGTCTCACTTCTGGCATGTGGACTTCCATAGTCACAGACGGGTATTTGACATTGACGGCCCATTTTATTGATAAAGATTGGGTATTGCAGAAGAGAATTTTGAATTTTTGCTTCATGCCACCTCCACATACTGGTCTTGCATTGTCTGAAAGACTTTATGCATTATTGTGTGAGTGGGGAATTTCTAATAAGGTGTTCACTCTTACCTTGGACAATGCTTCTTCGAATGATGTGTCTGTTGATTTGTTGAAGAATCAATTGAATGAAAAAAATGCACTTATTTCTAAAGGTTCTTTTTTTCATATTCGTTGTTGTACCCATGTTCTGAACCTTATAGTGCAAGAGGGATTGAAAGATATTGATAAGGTGGTTAAAAATATTCGTGAAAGTGTGAAATATGTGAGAGGGTCACAAATTAGAAAGAAGAAGTTTCTAGAGTGTGTAAATCTTGTGGGTCTTGATCCTAAGAGAGGGTTGAGGCAAGATGTCCCAACAAGATGGAATTCCACATT
>CAMOHE010052516.1:24405-76407 GCA_946598075.1 Artocarpus hirsutus | reverse complement strand
ACATCAATTCCACGCAAGCGTCACCTGTCATAACACTTAAATAAAAATAGTTAGCACCATTTATCATATATCATAGCACATCATGAGTATATCACTTAACATCATCATTAATATAACATTAACGTCGTCATTAACATAATATTATCCGTTACATGAAATTAGGCGGGCGTTACATATAATTACCATATTGCCTATGATAGGTAATTATACCGAGTAGGTAGTTTGGATTCTTTTATATAGGTCCTTAAAAACCATTCTTTTATGTAGGTCATTATATACTAATTAGATAATTTGGGTTCTTATACTGATTAGATAATTCGAATATTCATTATTTAAAAGATGTTACAGTGAAAAAAAACAAACTTGGTCAAAAAGAGTAAAAAAGGAAAAAATCAGTCAATTTGTCGACATCATCAATTTGAGCATCCAAATGAATGAGCTTTTTTTTTTTTTTTTTTTTGGGGCTAAAACAAATGAATAAGTGTCGGGGTGGCAAAACAGGTTGACGGGTCGGATTCGTGTCGGGTTGAAGTTAATTTTTACAAAAAATAGGTCGACACTAACCCGACCCGTGACACGAACGGGTTGAGAATTCTCAACCCGAACATGACCCGTTTTGATACGGGTTGACACGAACACGACCCGTGTCAACCAGTTTCTGATGCACAGTGTCAAAAAATATGACCCGCGACCTGTTTTTAACCCGTAACCCGATTGTGACCGGCAACCCGCTTATGACCCGCATACATTAATATATATAATATTAAAAAAAAACATAAAATTAGAAGAGTTTCATACTACTTTAACAAGAAGATGAGTGACAAAAGAGGTAGGGTTTGATCTTTTAAGGGCTTACATTATATATGAAATAATATTAATTTTTTAAAATTTAATTAATTAAATACGGGTCAAAAACGGGTCATTTTCGTGTCAGACGGGTTGACTCGAACCTGACTCGTTTTTTGACAGGTTAATTTCGGGTCGACACTAAAATGACCCGTGATCAAATTTTTCGACACTAACACTCAAAAAATCGTGTCGGATTCGTGTCGTGTTGTCGTGTCGCAACCTATATTGCCGGCCCTAAGTGTCATGAACAAACTAACAATCCGTACTTGTAAAAAAAAAAGAGTAAAAAAGAAAAAAAAAACAATCCCGAATTGCTTCATTATTTAAAAAAAGAAAGAAAATAAAAATCTTCATTTATAAAACAATACCGTAATTTATCATTACCATAATCTTATATTAACCATTACTATAATTTATATATCATTATAGTAATTACCATGACAGCTTTTCATACATGACAGCCATAACTTATTTATGCATAATTATTTTCTAAGTTTTTTTCTTTTTGGAATTAGAAAACTGAAAAGTGTCTGCAATTTTTGTGTAGGAGAAACTCACATAAAAAATAAACATCTATGAGGAGAAATTATAAATACTATAAACAATAATCTTTATATCTATCATTACCATAATTTATACATCATTTTCTTCATGAACATGACCGACCACTAAAGAAAAAATTCACACAAATCATAACAACGTGGCTTATGTATCCAGAGTTGTGACTGACCAAAATGGAATAATAATACGAAGATTATATATAAATCTTTTACCATAAGAAAAAACGTAAGTAAAAAATTAAAACCATGCTTGCAATATACACAAATGTTCATGTGAATTCCGAAAAACAATCCTTAGACATGTCATCGAGGTTTATTGGATTATTGCATGACTTCCGATTGCACCGGAACTGACCACATTGTTCGCATCTATTCTTGGGCCATGGGGTCAATAGCAATAACACCATTGTTGGCCTCCATTGCACCAAAATATTGTTCAAAAACCTACAAATATTTTTCATTATTGAAATGAAAATATAATTGTAACAACTAATGAAAAATATGTCCAAGAACCTGCCAATATTTTTCTTTAATGAAATAAAACTATAATTATAATAAATATTTTCATTATTGTAATTAAATTAATAATTAAAAACAATGAACGAATACATGTTGATGATTGTATTAAAAGATCGGAATGAATTTATAATACTTGATAATGAAAAAATTTCATTACTATAATGAATATAACAATGAATTATTATTAAAAAAAATACGTTGAAAACCTATCATTATGTTCATTATCATAAATCTGTATGAATTATAACAATGAACCAATATTAAACCTTCACTAAAAATACATGGAAATATATATATGTGTTTATAATATACGTGAATAGCTGCTCTCAATAGCATGATGTCATTATAAATAAGAATGAGTAGAAAAGTTTACATTATAATATTCGCGGATTTTCATTGTTGTAACAAAGATATGACAATGATTAGAAATAGAAAATTAAAAAACAAATTAGCTAACTCACGTCGAATTTACTCAAATTTGAAAAAAATAAAAATAAAAAACGAGAACATTAATAATTCGAACTTACCTATAATAGCAAAACGTACCGGAGAATCACAATTCCAACCGCATAAAGTTACAGGTGTTTGAAAAGGCGGTGAAAATGTTAGCTAGAACCACTTTTAACGCGAAGGCTTCAAAGTACAATTAAAAGGCCACTAAAGAATGGATAATGTGAAGACAAGCCATCGTGGGGCGACAAATCAAATTAGTGACATAAAGGTAGAAACAGAATCGTTTAGAAGGGTAAAAAAACAAGTGTAACATCAAATATAAACATTGAAGGATGAGATCACCAATACTTGATGCAATATGTGTAACCAAAATGAAATCACATAATCGGACTCATCAAAAAGCTGGAGAAGATTTGACGAATTTGAGTGAAAATTGTTAGGATTAAAGCTCTAATCCTAATTACCGAAAGCGATAATAATTGGTAAAAATAAAACACAAAGAACACACATAGTATTTATAGTGGTTCACTTTCAATATGAGACTTACGTCCACTTGCCACCGCTGCATATTTCCACAATGATGAAATCGGCGATTACAAAGAGAATTATGAGATCATGCCTTTGCGAATTTTTCTATCTCGTTATCTCTCTCTTAATCACTATCCCAAGAACAGCTACCCAACATAAGCAAAATTAGGACAGCAAAAAAATATGTGTAAAAAATCTAAAATATGGTCATGTAAAATAAACTTACATATAAAATTTTTGCCCAAGGGGCTCTGCCCCTGCAACCCCTTGGAGAAGGGTTTACCACCCCTTTCAACCCCACATCGACCTTATCGCAAAGTTCAATCCGCATACAAACTCTGCATAAGGGCAATCTGTGTTCGGGTAATAATTAGGCTCCATAAATACTAACAAAAATTCAAAAATAACGATGGGAGAAAAAATGATAGCTTGTTTAGCATTAGATAGTTCTAACCAACTTTTTAGTTAGGAACAGTATATAGCTCTTATGTGGTATAGCAAAAGCAAAAAAATTGCTACATGTAAAGCTCTTACATGCTACAGTGTTTATAATTCTAACCAATTATTCTAACCGCCATGCCAAACACCATGTGAGATTAAAAAAATCCTGGTATACAAAAGATGGAGTCAACATGACATTTAATATAATACCAATATAGTAATGAATAAAAAACAACAAAATTTGTCTTAGATTTCAAAAATAAACACTAAGGTATAATGGGCATTCCAAGTTACCAAAATTTAAAAAATAAATAGTACTGTATTATTGTTTGTAAGTAGACAAAAATAGATTCAATAGGCTCAAAATATATACTTTGTGTAAATACTAGCAGTCAATGAAGGTGTAGAATCTTTAGGGGTTGACTGTTGGCACATGCTAATCAAATGATTTTGGTGTTAGAAATGAGAAAAAAATATATTAGAATGATGTAGAATCTAAGGGTTCGTTTGGTAAATGGATTTGAATTAGTGATTTGATTTAAGTTGTGTGATTTGAATTAATAATTTGAATTGTTATCCGAATTGATGCTTGGATGTGCATTTAAGTTTTAATCTGAATATAAAATAAAATTGAAAGTTGTGTTTAGAGAGGAAGTGAAAATAGTTTTTGATTTATTAACAAATCAAATAAAATCTTAATGTTAATGATCTTAAAAAATATGCAATTTAGTTCTTAATTTATTCTTCTCTTCACTAGGAGAACAAAAAAAAAAGAATCATTTCAATTGGATATCAAATGAAAAAGTTGTGATTTTTTTTCTCAAATATAAGAGAGAGAATTTTAGCTTTTACTATAACAAAGATATTCATGTAACAAGAGTTTAGGAGGAGGTTAGAACTCTAAAACTTAGATTCTTGATACTCATTTGATTTGAATTTTAGGGGAAACAAACATATATCCAAGGATTGTTAATACTTGAATCTAAATTTGAGTCCATTAGATTCAAAGAATATACAAAACAAACATGCCCAAAGGAAAGTAGATAATTGTGTGTGTGAAGACACATGCATGACATGATCTAGTCGTTAGACATCTTCCAGGGATTAACACTTTACCCAGTTATAATGTCCACGATATTGTATTAGATCACAAAATATTTGTATCAGAGTCGTTGCGTGTTCCTCTCAAAATGAAAATACTAATAATAATAAATATGTCTTTTTTTTTTTCAGGACAACCTTGCGTAATGAATCTTAATTAAATAATATGGTAGAGTTCGATACTGACATCTGCCCCTAAAAGTACAATCTAAAAATATAAAAAAAAGGAAATGCCAACGAAATTGACTGGATTAATTATGGCCAAAATTAGGTATCTTCAAAACTAGACTTGATACCTAGTGATGCAAGAACGGGCTGGTTCGACCCGTTCTCCTTAAGCCCACATGGGCCACGGGTCGGGCCAAGCCGACCCACGAATTTTGTGGGCCGGGCTAGGCCGGTCCATATTAGAATTACTTTGGCCCGACTCGGCCCGCGGGCCAATTTTACATGGGCCATGCCAGGCCGTGTCGTGGGCTTAGAATGGGCCGGCCTATCTTGGCCTATCATAGGTTTAAAAGGGCCAGCCCATCTAAGCATGTAATTTTTAATTTTTAATTTTAATTTTTGAATTTTTAAACAAGTTAACAAATATAAAAGTTTGAAGGTCAAGGGAAATATAAAAAAGGATATTTTATTTACTATTGCCTCATTAAAAACCTGTCTAAGGAAAACTCAATGGGACAAAACTTTGCTTTTGTTTTTCAAAAGCAAAGTATGCCTAAAAAGAAAAGAAAAGAAAAGAAAAGAAAAGAAAAAGAGCTTGCTAGGCCTATTATAACGTGATATGTGAGGTCTTGTCTCAGCTTTGCTTCTTCTAAGAAGCAAAGCATGCCTACAAGCAAAAAAAAAAAAAAAACTTGCTATGATGTGATGTGTGAGGCTTTTTACTGACAAAGGCTATACTCAGTCATGTTCACCCGAAAATAAACATGAAAAAATATATCTATATATACATATATAATTGGGCCACAATAGGCCTTAGTGGGCTGGCCCATTGTGGGCCTATATGGGCCTTACATGGGCCGGCCCATTAGACATAGTTGGGCTAACCTGGCTTAGCTTGGCTAGGCCCAGTTTATGATTTTCCATGGACCGTACCAGACCGGCCCATAGGCTGACATATATTAACCTAGCCTAGCTCACCAACATTTATGGGCCAAGTCGTGCCTTAAACAATGTCAAGTCGGCCCATTGGTCCTGGCCCATTGGTCCCGGCCTATTGTTACATCTCTAGGTGTCATCTTTGAGTAAATCATGGTACTATAAAATTGAGGGGGTAGGGGTGGGGGTGGAAGTCATCATGTCAGTAAAGCAGTAGTTGTGTCTCCCAAGCTTTTTTTCTTTTCTTTTTTCCTTTCTTTTCTTTAACTGAATTATATGTGTGCTCCTGTCTTTGTCCAATAAAGATCCTTCCTGTCTTTGTCCAATAAAGATTCTTTTTTTTTTTTCAAAGTGAAATAGTAAAGAAAAAAGAAAAAAAACCAGGCCCAGTGGTTAGGGATGGAGGTTTATAGAATTAGGTTCCATTTTAAGAAAAAACATTGTACAATAAAAATATGGTAAAAAAAAGAACATTTCAATTGTTCACGCATGATTTGTAAATTTTATCATTGATGTCCTTTTTGGATTACCTCGTATATATGTAATTGCGTCAAGTAATGTTTCTGATCTACATCTTAGGATAATTTTCCAACTCAAATATCTTATATTATTTCTTAAAATGTTAATTCTTAAAAAAGATGTTTTATATTCTATAATGATTTGGGAAGTTATAGCAGACCTTTATTTTTATTTTGCATTGCGGTTTGTCACAAACAATTAAATTTTTCCACAATTAAAATTTTTCTTATCAAATATTCATTTGAAAAAGTTAATCCTAGCTAGTCTCTTTAGAAATGATAGTAATAATTAGGAAAAAAAAGTACAACTTATTTCATTGATAATGAAAAGAAAAGTGTCAAAAAAAAATTATCAAAGCGCACATTATCACTTTGGGAAAAAAGAAATGTTATTTTTCTAGAAGGTGCCCTGGTGATGATGCTTTAGTGTTTTTTTTTCCTTTGTCCAACACAATAAGTTTTTTTTTTTTTTTTGAAAAAGCGGAATTATTATTTATGCAAAATAAAAGGAATACTATATATATATATAGTATGGCTGATCATGTTAATATATTTCTTTTACTCTCCACACTCTTTTAAATATACACACTACTTAATTTTGAAATAATTAAATTTATTTATTGCAACCTCTATGATTCCAAAATTATTCTTAACATTTCCATAGATTATATTTATTACTATATATTACATATTTTCTTTTGAAAAATAGAGACATTTCATGAAAAGAAAAAGAACACGAATAGCCAAAAAAACGATATGTTAATACAAACACTATCATATACAAATCATACATCTATATGTATATAATATGGTAAAAAAATGACAGAGTAATGTTAAAATGTGCCTGTTTCAAATATTATATATTAACATGAAACATTAGAAATAATCCAAAAAATAAATAAACACGAAACCAGAAAAAAAAAAAGGGTAAAAGAACACTGGTCACATAAAAAAAATTAAAATTTTAACATCCAATACTTTTGAATAGTTGAAAGGTAAATGCTAGAGTTTGTTATGTATTTTGAAATGGCAAGAGTTTATACAATGAGGCATTGCCTATAATATGGGGATATGCCATGTAGATACGTGTGGAGAGGGGAAAAAAGAAGAAGATGACGACATGTCATTAGTTCTTTTTCAGATAGAACTTTTATATATATATATATATATATATATATATAAATGATTTCACTTCAATAAGTTCGAGCGTGTTTTCCACCCCTGCATGACAGGCTCTTAGGGATTTAAGTAACTGACTTTTTTGCATGGGATCCCTTAAATTTTACGTGTTTAGCGATTCAGTCTTTAAACTAAAAATGTTAACAATTAATCCTTTAAATTTCAAAATATGATGCTCAGCAAGTCTAATTGACGGAATTATCACATGTTCCTCATGTGCACAGCTATTAGGGGCCAAATTTAAATTTAACAAAAATTAATCCCTTCTAACAAAAAGAAAAACTAAACATAAAAAACAAAACATAACAAAATACTGATAAGAACATTGCAACCTCTCTTCCACGCTAAACACAAAGATCGGCGCCATCCTTATTGTCCATTGGAACCGGGGCTCTAAAAACTTAGAATTGGTGCTCCGCTCAGAAAACCCAGAACAGACGCTCTAAAAACCCGGAACATATACAAATGAACAAACCCAGAACAAAAAATTTCATACGAACAAACTTGGAACAAATAAACAAAACCAAGAACAAAGGTCAAATGAAAAAACCCAAAGCAAATGAACAAACGCAGAACACAACGTCAACTATTACTTTGCTAATCCTAATTAGAACCACTGAAAATTCAAAACCTGGACCTAAAACCCAACCCACTTTTATCTGAGTAGCAAAAAATCATAGGAAAAAAAAAGCACAAAATTTATAGCAAATCTATTTTCTTCCAAAATCATGACGAATTAAAATAATAAAAAAAAACGGAGAATCTGAATAATTGATAAAAGAATTAAAAAAAAAAAAACTCATTGGTACAAGATTTCGTTGAAGTTGTCTTCTTCCCAACCATTTCCTGCCGTGCAAATGCATTCTCCCAACGGATACACATTCTTTTTATGTGGGCATTTCGAAGGTAAGGATATGAAGAAGTCAAGCACTTCACAGTTCTTGAGACCGCCGACGCAGCATTCGCCGAGGAGGATGACTGTGGGCTCGTTTGACAAAGTTTTTGTTTAAACTTTTAGTCCGTAAAAAGAGAGAAGTAAAAATTATAACTTTTCAGTAAGTGTTTAAAATTATATTTGCAAAATAGCTTTAATAGATTAAAATGATTTTAATTATTTTTAAAAGTTACAAAAATGTTATATTTAAGCTTATGATGTATTGTTGATACTTTAATATAAGTTTCATAAATGATTTTTTGAGAAACTATATTTTATAACTTTGACATAAAGCATTTCTGAAGAACAAAAGCTCTTCTGACAGTTTATCCAAACACTTGCAGAAGCAATTTTTAAACTCAAAAAGCCCAAAACAGCTTTTAAAAAACCCTCTTGACATGCCCTATGTCAATTTGGAAATCAAGAGTGTTAATTTGAGATTCAAGGTTCAATGAGGCAACAACAACCCAAGGACAACAGATCTTTTAGGGCTAAATGTGACGGCGACCTCGCGCACAGGATAGGTGGTAGTAGATCTTCATGGACGGGGTGGGAGAGGGCGATCGCGTTCGGCCGATGATGGCAGAACTTGGGGCTTTTCTTTTTTCTTTTTTCTTTTTTTTTCCCTTTCATGTTTAGCTTTTCTATTTGTTATGATTGATTTTTGTTAATTTTCAATTTGGCCCCTAATAGCTGTGCATGTGTGGAAGACATGATAATTTTGCCCATTTTTTTACGGTGTCATCAATAGGATTTGTTATGCAACACATTTTGAAGTTTAGGGAGTCAATTGCTAAAATTTTTAGTTTAAGAATTGAATTGCCAAACACATAAAGTTTAGGGGGCTTCCATACAAAAAAGCCTAGGTAATTTGCTTATAGTCTTAAATGGCCCACCTGGGTACCCACGTGGGTAGTTTTGAGTGTGATTAATTAAAGTGCAATGTTTATGCTACCGAGTATAGGCTGTTGTGTTTTTTTTCAATTGACTTGTAGAAGCTGTAAATAACTTAAGAATTTAAGCCCTGGTTTGGGTATACGATCATGTAACAAAGCATAGGTAGAAGTAACGATTATATAACAGTGACATAACTTCTTTTTTATTTTAGTTCTTTATCACATATTAAAAGTTTAAAATAGTTCATAACTAAATAATTTTAGTGCATTGAATGAAAAGTAGAAATACAACAATATATTTTAGTCCTTAAGGCAACACCATACTTTTTTTTAACTCATGATACGAGAATTTTTCTCCCCTAAAAGTTTAGGGTTTTTAGTGGGCTAGACTAAAATGAAGGTCAAAATGACTGTTCAGAGAAGTCGTTTGTTAGGTCAAAATCTCCTTTTTGGCACCCCTAAAATATCCCAGCTCGTACTAATTTTGGTTGATTCATTTGCTGTAGAGTATTGGTTTCCATTGCTTTGGTAAATTTAATTCTTCGTTTGTATTGCGTCATCGAGTATACTTCATTGTTGAGGCAGCTACATCTTCTTGCATCTAGGGTAAGATTTTTTGGGGCAAAAAATTGGTAGTCATTGTTGCTCAATAATAATTTTTTTTATTTTTTTATTGTTGTTGGTGTAAACGTTGTTTTTTTTCGATATATCCTTTTTCTAGTCTTGGAACGGATTGGAGCTTTGATTTAGTTTGTTATTTTGGGCATTTATCAGATCTGTTTCATGAATTTTGTGACATATTTGTAACCAATATCTCCCATCTAAAATCGTGGTTTATAGTCATTTCGTTCGAATTTTTAATTGTTCTTCTAATGTCATAGGATTATTTTTGAAAAATATGTGGGTCTCATGGGGTGTGTGTCCTTTATTTTTAAGGAAATAGTTCATAGGATTTTTTTTTTTGAAATTTTTCTAAGTGGAGCAACAACTTTCACTTGTACACGCTGGAGACTAACGATAGTTTTTAACCGTCGTCTAATGATTATATGACGGTCAACAAAATCGTTGTCTAATCCAGAGTCGTAAAATCTTTTGAAGATTAGAAGACGATTAAAAACTGTAGTCTAAGGTGGACCAAGGGTGCCATTTGGCGCGAGGGATGAACATTAGACGAAGGTTTTTATAAAAAACCGCCGTATAATGTGAACTTTAGACTATGATTTTCTAGTAAAACCATCGTCTAAAGGCTATACATTGAAAAAAAAAATACCAATTTGGTCATTTTTTCCACAAGCGGTAGAATTTTGTGATTCTATTTTGTGGCTTTACAATTCACAGATATTAACCATTTTCTATATATTCCACACTTGAGAAAATAAATTAATTTATAACTCACAAAATTTAAAACTTAAAAGAAAAAAGTTAACAAATTTAACATGCAATTAGCATAAAATGTCACATTATTTATTTTTATTTTAGAATTAAATGATATGTCAAATAAAAATGCAACAAAGTTTACAATACAATAACCAAGAGAATGAAATACAACATAATGCAACACAATTGAAATGTCTTATTAAATAGTTCAATGAAAAAACACAATAACATAAAAGTGATTATTTTTTCTTTTTTTCTTCATTAGAGTTATCAACACAAGTCTATTCAACATCTAAACGGACTAAGTGTGAATCGTCACATCAAAGACATCAACCTCCTCCACCGATGACAATTCTATGCTAAAAGATGGAATATCACTACCTTCATCATTATCTTCATCATTATCACTAACTGCTATTGGCTTTATTGGTACGACTAATGACAACTCTAAATCTTTAGGATCAGTGGCATAGAAGACTTGTTTAGCTTGTTACATCATAGTGAATGGATCATTCTTATAACCCAATCTTCTAAAGTCTACTACTGTAATGCCGTCGTTATCAACCTACACATAGTTATTGTCGGCCTATTTGCACATAAAAAGAGTTACTCGAAGTCCGCAATAGTCAAGTTTTCAAATGTCGTCAACATAACCATAGTAGGTCATTGTTCCATATACGAGCTTTTTATCTCTTGCAGAGGAAACATGCATGGAATTAGCACTAAGATATACACCACTATTTTGGACTAGGTGCTTCTCATATCTTTCACTTGTGTAAAAGATAAAACCACTCATTGAATATCAAGTATGTCTCATGACTATAAACGAGGGTCCTTCAGACAACTTAAACAAGTCTTCTAAGACACCTTTGCTTTAGGACATGAGCCTTATTGTGTATGTGTGTCGGTATCCACTCTCTAAAAATGCTTTTATGTTCGTCTTGTAACCATTTCTCATTCCTTTCTTTTTTGGGATTCGTATATTTTATTTCCTTCATGTGGACCTCTATGAATGGTTCGACCACATGAGTATTGTGCAAAACATGAAGACGTGCTTGCTCCTATTCCTCATGAGAAATAAACGATGGAGTACCAGTAGACATTGCTTTCAGCTTAATGTTAACCTTCCTTCGCAAGCCAATTGCTTTAAGACTGGACAAGTATTTTGAGCAGAACTGTATGACGTCTTTGGTGATTTAATTCTCTACAATGCAACCCTTTTGCCTATTTCGATTCTTGACATAACCTTTCAAAATCTTCATGTATCTTTCAAAAGGGTACATCCGTCTTAAGTACACCGGCCCACAAAGCCTAACTTTGCATATTAAGTGCACTGTTAAAATAACGTCAAAATGATAGTGGTAAGTACTTCTTAAGCATGCAAAAGGTCTTCACCAACTCTGCTTGTATTACATCAAGCTTTGTTGGATCTATCACCTTCGAGCTTATGGGGTTGAAGAAGAAAAAAAACTTTGTAAGTGCATATCTCACCTCAGATGAAAGAATTCCACACAAAACAAGTGGTAATAATTATTGCATCAAAGTGTGACAATTATATGTCTTTATGCCAACAAGCTTCAAGTCCTTCATTGACACCAAGTTTTTCAAGTTTAAAGAATACCCTTCCAAAACTTTGACTGAAGCAAGCCATTCACCAAACTTTTTCTTCTCTTGTCTCGATAAAGTGTACTTTGTCGAAGGCAAGAAAATCTGAGCACGTCTTTTCTCGGGAGCCAAATCACCTCTTATTTTTATTTCGACAAGATCCAACCATGTGTTTAGACTATCTTTAGTTTTGCCTAGAATGTCAAGCAACATGCCCATTATTGATTTACAAAAGTTCTTCTCAATATGCATGACATCCATACAGTGACGGACGCCAGTATGGAAGTTGAAAGAAAATTGACTTCTTCTTCTACCACTAATGCATTCTTCTTATTTTTGACTTCCCAAAAACCACTTTGGTATTCCTTACCATCTCAAACACTTCATCGTCTGTCAACAGTCTTGGAGGTCATCTTTTGTCAGTCTTACCATTAAATGCTTTCTTCTGTCTATGATTTAATGGTTCATAGGCAAAAATCGTCTATGCATATCATAAATTGTCTTCTTACCTACTTTATCCGAAATAAAGATGTATATGTCACATAAAGAGGACAACCTATTGAACTCTTAATCGAGTACCCATATAGGTTTTTGCATGTAGGAAAGTCATCAATAATTCACATCAACATTGCTTGGAGTATGAAGGTCTCCCCACGATAAGCATCCTGGACGTGTATACTACTTTTTCACAATCTCCACAACTAATCGATTAATGGTGCCAAGTATACATCAATGTCATTTACTGGTTGATTGGGTCTAGAGATCAACAAAGTTAACATCAAGAACTTTCGCTTCACGCATAAGTTTGGTGGAAGATTGTAGTTGACAAGAATGCCTGGCTAAGTATTGTGTTCTGCATTTTGGTTGCTATGATGATTCATTCCATTTGAGGATAAAGCAAAACCAATATTACTTGGTTCTGCATTGAACTTTGGATTCTCCGTATCAAATGTCTTCCATTGTGGCACATCGACCAGATGCCTCAACGGCTATCATCAATCCTTCTATCATTGTGCCAAGTTAAATCCTTTGCGTGATTCGCATTATGAAACAATTGTTTCAAGCGTAGTTCTAAAGGAATGTACCATAACACCTTAGCCAATACACCTTTTCTTCCCTCCAACCATTCCTTAGCTTGCTTCCACCAAGACACATTACATACCGACATTCACCCAAGTCTTCACTCTCTTTTCGATATAGCACACAATCATTAGGGCAAGCATGTATCTTCTCGTACTCCATTCTCAAAGAACTCAACGTCTTCTCTGTTCCTAGAGTACTCAACATCTTCTTTGCCTCATAAATACTTATCGGCACTTTATTATTATCCGAAAATGTATCTTGCATCTAAAAGTCCCATGAAATTTGAATTGGACCACTCACCCGCTGCCTTTAAACTCCATAAACTAATCAAACTAGATAATTTGATATATTTTAAACACCTATTATATAATGGTGCACTACAAAAAAAACTACATTTAACGACATATTATTTACAACATGTAGTTTTTGAATGTCGTTGAAAAGTACATACAACAACATCTCCAACAAAGATGTTATTAACGACATTTGAAACAATAATTAACGACATCTATGTCGTATTAAAGGTCTCTTTTTAACGACAATAGTTTAGTATCGTTAAATTATTTAACGACAAGTAGGAGATGTTGTCAAAGTTTTAGAGATTCTACGACACTCCTTATAGACGACATTGGTCAAGATGTCGTCTATAAGGGATGTCGTAGAATCTCTAAGGCTTTGACAATATCTTCTACTTGTCGTTAAATAATTTAACGACACTAAATTATTGTCGTTAAAAGGAAACCTTTAATGCGACATCTATATAAATGTCGTTAATTATTGTTTCAAATATTATTAGCGACATCTTTGTTGGAGATGTCGTTGTATGTACTTTTCAACGATATTTAAAAACTACATATCGTAAATAATATGTCGTTAAATGTAGCTTTTCTTGTAGTAGTGTCTCCGCATCTTGCATTATCATATCAAATAAGCCAAGTCAGTACAAAATCTTCATCCCTATTATTCATCATGTCATCTATGTTAATATCGTCATCATCCTCATCATTTATATTGTTATCTGGACATTCCCTCTCATAAAACAAAAATTAAACAAAATTAATAAATCCAAGTCACAAATTAAACATAATAAAACACATTCACATTACCAAGTTCAACCAAAACTAACAAGCATAAAACTAACATAAAAATTAAACAAACTTAACATACCTGATACACAAACTAAAACATAACAAAATACACCAATATTCACATTACTAAGTTCAACTAAAACTAACAAGCCTATATTATTAAGTTTAACCAAAACATAAAACTAACACAAAATTTAAACAAAATTAACATATCCAATTCATAAACCATATAAATTCTAGATAAATATTTGTCATATCATAAAAAAAAACTAATTAACATATTAAAAACAAACCTAAAACTAACAAACCCAAATCATGAAGTTCAAAATCATAAAAAACTAAGAACATACATATCTTGGAAGGTGATGGGCGAACGACAAGAGAGCGGAAGGCAACAGCCGAACGGGTAGCGATCGAGGCTTTAACCAACAGAGGGAGAGAGAGGGAGAGGGAGGTTGACAGAGGAGAGAGAGGGAGAGAGAGGACGACAGAGGGAGAAAGAGGAAAAGGGAGGTCGACAGAGGGAGAGAGAAGGAGAGAAAGGGCGATGGAGGGAAAGAGAGGGAGAGTTGGGAGGTCGACGGTACCTTGAGATTTGATGAAGGAGAGTGAAAGAAAAAGGGTTTGAATTAAGAAGGATGTATGAATATTAGACGACAGTTTTAAAGAAACTGTCCTCTAATATATATATATATATATATATATATATATAAAAATAAGAAACCATCATTTAAATTACACGACATTTAATTCTAGAAAATACCGTGGGACTTTAGATGTCGGTTTCTCTTTAAACTGTCGTCTAATTATAGTTGTGTAAGTGACATTGTTGTAGTGTTCGTTATTAATGATTGTGATAAACATTATTTATTGGGTAGATAGTTTTGGAGTGTCGCATGATTAGGAATGTCTTTTATTTTAATAATAAAAATGTCATTGTGTAGGGAAGCAGTCAGTTAAGAAAGAAGTATAGAATTTATAATATTGTAATTCCATTGATATTGAGTTAGATACAAGTTGTGTCAATATTTATTAAGACTTGATTTTTGTGAAATTTGGCAATAGCCAATTATTCATATTTGTACTATGAGACACAATATTGTACCATTGAGCTTATGCTAATTGTTACAATTTTATTTTTGTAGTTGAAATGCCCGTCGTTTTCATTTCATCTCTAATTTATAACAAAAAAGACAATAAAGGTATTAGACTAGATTAATAGTTGAATAAAGAATAATATATTGGAATGTTAGAATAGTTAGTATAGTCAATTTAATTTTAAACTTGAATTAATTAAAAAAAAATAATGACTAAAACACCTAAATTGAAAAACCCTAACAGCCAGGTTCCTTTTCTCCTCCCTTTTTCTCTCTCTCTTTCCCCAACATAGCTCATCTCTCCCTCTTCATGACATTTTTTGTCATGGAGAGCGACGGCACTAGCAGAGCACGTCATGCTAAAGTCGAGTAAAGGCGGCAGATATGGAAAGCAACAACATCGAAAGAGTAGGTCTCACTGGAATCTAGCTAAGGTCGCACAAGTTCACCGTTGTCTGTGGCAGGAGTCATGTAGGCTTAACTGTAGCCTCGACAATCCCTAGGACGACGTTGGCGGTGAAAGGCTTGCACGATACCTGCCACAACATTGCACGGGGAGCAAGCGTCTGAGTCGCAAAGGGACAAGCTTCGTCGCCAAAGTCATGCAAGGAACAGGCGCTAGAATTGCCCAAGGTGTAGGAAACTTCACTGTAGTTGCGTGAGGAGGAGTACCAGAGTCGTGCGAGGTGCTGGCAATGTAATCGGAGCCATGCGAGGTGCATGAGCCTTTGCTGGAATAGCACAAGGTGTAGCCATCGTCGGAGTCATGGCCACTGCCACCATCTTGCCCAGAAATCGCCGACATCGTCTCACTAAGTGCTCGCCATCACCATCAAGGAAAGAGAGGGAGGAAGGAGAGAGCAAGAAATACGTGAACTGCGAGAGAAGAGAGAGAAAGATGAAGTAACAAGGAAAATGGAATGTCTAATTCAATAATGCTATGTACGGGTCAAAAAATATTCTATTGCTCCTTCAACTGATCACAACCGTTAAATATCATCTCAACGGTTAAAATGGATTGGGCGACCGTTTGCCTGGGCAGACCCAAGCAATTCCTTATATATATATATATATCCATTTGTCCATGGCTAATGACTACAAAATGGTCAAGACATGAAATTGGTTCGATGATAGTCTTAACGGCATTCTTGATGGTAACTCTCGGCTGGCTTCCACTGTACAGACGAAATGAATTGATCTATGCACATGACATGTTAATTTTGCCCATTGAATTGCTTGCAAGAATTAACATCAAATCAAGTTTAAACATATATGAAAGTTCATTACAGCATCTTCAATGTAAATATATAACGTTAAGAACATCTTCAATGTAACTATCATAAAGGTCAACGTTAAATTTACTATTGATGATAAAAATAACATTGACATTGATATTTACATTGAAATTTACATTGAAGATAGTTACTACCTAGTTGAATTTAATCCCACACAATCAACTAATTAAATGTATACTATTGAAAGTCAAATAGGGCCAGGTCTACCATGTACGGGGGTAGGCCTTGGCTTCCGCTGAATTATTAAATTAAATGTCTCGGTAACTTTATATTATTAAAAAGTGATGTCAACTTTAATTTTTCCTCTCATGGCCCAAGCACGATCTATTATAAGGGAAGCTTCATTAACCAGTATATAAATGATGGAAAACATGTATACATTTTTTCTAACGAAGGGTAGTTCATGGTAACAATTTACCATCCCGATCTCCCTCAACATCGCAAAAGTGAACTATATATCACATTCAAGAAGATCAAAAAAAATTATAAAGTTATAGAAACTAGAGATCATCATGAGCAATAAAGTAGAAGAAGAGTTGAGAAATTTCGCGACCGTTTGGATTTTAGTTGTAGCATCACTCTGCTATTGTCACTACATCGCCAAGAGCACCAAGCATGGTTTAACAAGGTTCCTAGTAATTTTACCTGTGATACTTCTTTTCTTTTTCTTGCCCTTGAAACTGAGTACTATCTTTCTTGGAGGCCCAACTTCTTTCTTCATTGCTTGGCTCGCCACTTTCAAACTCATCCTCTTCTCCTTCGGTAAAGGCCCTTTGACCTCCGACCCTCCTCACTCTTTGGTACGTTTTATCTCTTTAGCTTGTTTCCCAATCAAACTCCAAGACAATCCCACAAATTCTAGTACTCCAGATGACGATGACGATGACGATGATCAAAATTACCCAGCTGATCCCAGAAAACCGGCCATTGAGAAAAAAGCACAAAAATCGCTTTCTAGTTATCTACTCAAAGCCGTAATTGTCAGCACCGTCTTCTTCGCTTTCGAGAACAAAAATTCTCTCCACCCAAAATTCTACTTTTTCCTCTACTCCTTATACATCTACACAAGCTTGGAGATCATTCTTGCCATCGTTGCGACCGTGGTCCGAGCCTACTTAGGAGTTGAGCTCGAGCCCCAGTTCGACTCTCCTTATTTGGCCACCTCGGTTCAGGACTTTTGGGGAAAGAGATGGAATATAATGGTCTCCAAGGTGTTACGTCCCGCGGTGTACATCCCCGTGCGGAAGGTTTCCAAGCACGTGTTGGGGGACCAGTGGGCGGCGATACCCGGGGTGGTGGCAGTGTTCGTCGTGTCGGGGATAATGCACGAGTGGATCTTCTACGTTATAGGGAGGTTGAAGCCGACGTGGGAGATCATGCTCTTCTTCGTCCTGAATGGCGTGTACATGGCGCTTGAGATCATCGTGAAGAGGGCGGCGTACGGCAAGTGGAGGCTGCCGCCGCTGGTGTCAGGCCTGATCGCGGTCTCGTTCGTGATGGTCACCTCGGTCTGGCTGTTCCTGCCGGGCATGATGAGGTGCAATTCGGATGTGATGGTGCACAGAGAGATGGTCGCCTTCCTTAGGTACGTCAAGAACCTTGGCGCTCGGCTTGGAATTACTGAAAAGGGCACTAATTCTACCTTCCTCTCCTCTTTGCATAACCAAATTACATGATTGTTTTTGTTTATATATATATATACATATATATATATATATCTATGTGTATGTATACGCGCATGTAACGCATGTTACGTGCATACGTACACGTATCGGAAATAAACAAATTATCTGCCGTTTTGAGATTCATGATCACTCGGCCGTTTGTTCTCCTTTTAGTTATTTTATTTTGATCCGTATTTTTAGCTGTATTGCAAGGGATGTATTGGTGTAACCTTTTTTTTGCTTTTGAAGAAACATGGACCAATGCAATATGTCACTACTTTCAAATATTTGTTAAACTTTGCAGTGATCTTTTTTTTCGTTATTATCTTTTTTGGCAGTTTGTTTTGAGTTCATTTTTGCAGGAGATTTTTTAACTTGTAAGTGAAGATTAGCAGAAAGATCCATTATATTCTAAAATTATTACTGAGTCCCATTATAAAGGTCCTTTTGAAAATGTCAATAGAGTAGGTGATAATTGATAAGGAAAAAAAGCTGGATAAATTGAGAAACTTGATTCACATGCACCTAATTATAGCTGTGTGTTACTTGAATCTTTGTCTCTCTTTTTTTCGAGCACTGGAAATCATAAGTGCATTGTGGTCGCTAGCTTGCTAGTGGCCCTCTACAAAAAGGGGAAAATAGATATTGAAAACTTTTTGCATCTTCTTATTGCAATTTTCCTTTACCCCAAGAAAGTTGAAATTGGAAGAAACGTCATGTTGTAGTTGCCCTAGTTTTTTGGGTTCTTTTTTTTCCCTCATCAGACATCGGCTACCAATTTGCGCTACTTGAGCCAGTCGGCCAAGACCAAATATTTGGTCAGACTAAACACCACTCAGCCCAAAAAGACAATTTATATATATATATATATATATATATATATGTATATATATATATAGATATGTAACATGTACTATTGTTCCCGTTCAAAAAAAAAACCATGTACTATTGTTACGAATATGATGAAAAAAGCTCGGTACTCCAGTGAAGCATCTTTTTACGCAAAAATGTACAGCCTTAATCTATACATCAATTTCCGTGCATATCAAAGTCTAACACTAAAAATATATCAGGTATTCCATGCTACCATATAGACTAAATTTAGTTTGTTTTCTGTCTCAAATGAGTTCCTAGTCTATGTATCTAGCTGTTTCTAATTAATCAATTCTGTTTAAACAAGTGTGACTGATATTGGCACGTGAGGATCATAAATTCCCGTTGCGATTTCAGTTGTCAGAGGTTATACACTTCATCGATTTAATGATATATATAGTAAATCTATGTTACATCGTCACAATAAAATTTGGTAAACAAGATCCCAAATATAGAATAGTTTTTATAGGATATTTGGCAAAATTAGTTGTAATCAAAACTTTTAGCTACTACAGTGCAAAACTCTCGCATGCTACAGTGATCAGAAAAAATAAACTACAATATAAAACTTTCACATACAACAATTTTTAATTTAAAAGTTTCAACTACACTTCCCAAACACCATATTAGTCTCTTTATTTTTTGCTCGACTACTAGGAACTAATGAATCTCTTTAGTTATACATCAACATAAAGCAGCCATTAATTAATGCAACAACTCTTACAAATTATAATAAGGTGTTTAGGAGAAAAGTTTTAGTTTCATAGTTTCAATTGTGAACAATGTAAAACTCTTATCACATGTTATAGTAAAAAGTTTTTACATACTACAGAAAGATGAAGTTGTTCTACCAGAGGCAAATGAGACATGCCAAGGGAGAATGGAAAATAGGTAGTAGAGAGGAAGGATCTCTATAAGCCTCGATATGCGTTTTGGGATTTTTGTGACCAAAAAATAACAATAACCTAATGAACCTAATATCATGAGAAGAATTCATGCATGCATTGGGTTCTTTAGTTTGGTTTATGATTCTTAAAACATAATTAGAATGCAAGTTAATCTCATGTTACAATATCCATTGAGATTTTAATACTCAGACGAAAGGCAAGACAAAATTGCTAAAAAGAAAAAAAACATGTCTTTTTGCATTGACATATTTTAACAATCAGATAGACAAAATGATTAATTTAAAAGAATTTACAGATTAAAGATTTGATCCAAGACATTATAAAAGTCGACCAAATTTAAGCTGTAATTCAGGTATTAAAATAAATAACCCTTTCATCGTCGCAATATAAGCTGGTAAACAAGATGCTGAATATAGAATATTATCAAGTCTCTTTCTTTTGTGCTATCTAACTCTTTCCTCAACCTGCACTCAACCTGTGAGCTTCTCCAAAGAGGCAAAACCAACGACCAATAAGAAGTGACTATCACGAACCCAACAGTCAAAATAATCGACGCAAATGCGCGCACCGGGGCCCACCCTTTTCGCTGGGCCAATCGCTTGAATCCATCCTCCAGGACCATGCACAATCCATGCAACACGTAGAACCAAGCCATTTCCCACATGGGTTTCCAGCCGCACGTGATGTAGTAGAAGACCAGCTCATGCATGATGCCGGACACGACTAGTGTCACAATAATCGCAATCGGTTTGGCGGGGCCAAACCCACCTTTAACCCGTTAAGGTTTTCCAGGTCGGGTCATTAACCGATTGCCTCAGTATATTCGAGGACGTCCGGCTCCACCTTTTCCCTAGAACTCTTGCAAAGATGTGGCAAGGTATGGTTGTTGAATAGCGGAACAGGCTCACATTGAACCATGGTCTCAAACATGTGGAGCCACGCTAACGCAGTGAGACCACACAAAAATAATGTAAATTTTGGTGAGTTATTTTCTATGTAGATTGAATTGAAAATGATAAGTATTGGAGGTATGGCTCCTAGGAGAGATTTTGCGAGGGCTATCAAGGGAGAAGGTGAAATATTAATATTGTTGTTTTTTTTTTTTTTTTATTTTGAATGGAAAAATAGAAACTATGGCAAAATAAAGGAAATTTTTGTGGGAGAGAAATAGAGGGCCTCGATCGAAGGAGAAGAAGATGAGCTTGAAGGATATGCTCTATGTTGAAAGATTCAATTTTCTAATTTACCAAATTTAATTAAAGATTGATTAATTAAATTTATCGAAAGCAAAAAATAAATCAAGAACACAGGCAATTGTTATTAAGGTTTGGTTGTTAAACTATGTAGTCGCGGCCACGCCCAAATGTTGAACAATCTACTAAAAAAACTTATTTACAAGCATCAATTGGACTTATTTAATTTAAGACTTCATTTTGGTGATTGAGGCCTATGTTGTTGTACTTCTTATGGCCTTGTTTAGCTAGCACCATTTGTCTTGACCTCTGCTCTAATGACCCCCATCAGCGGCAGAATTTTTTCTCTCGAAGACTGTAAATTCTTCTCTCAAAGAACGAAGCACCTTTCCTCAAAAATAGAGTAAAACGGTCTCACATATATACTTAAAAAAAAATTTCTAAATTTAAAACCAAGATCCTTGGACCAAATAGGCTTTTTCTAAGCTGCTTGAAAATTTTTTCTAAATACAGCTTTAAAACCAATATACTCCAAAACCAATTTCTCAACCCTCTCAGGCACACACACATTCTCGCATATAGCCAATATACAGAGAAAGTATCGGTGCCTTTTGGAGTTGATTTTGATTTAAAGTCAAACAAAGATAAGAGATAAAATCACGTAAAAAACCACATGCAATTCATATCTTAATCAAAATCGGTTTTTAAAGAAAAACTCATCATATCATATTATTTGAAAAAGGTTAAAGAAAAGTTCAGAAAAACCAAAAGATAATTTTTTAAAAAAAATTTAAACCTTTACTTTTTCTTCAAGTAAATCTTCAAACCCTTGTCTTTTTTTGACACACATCTTCGCCAAGCTTCCAAAATCTTCTAAATTTTGATATTTTTCAAATTTTTTTCTTAATAATTACATGCCAATTATGCGAATGAAAAACCTAACATATGTGATAAAGAAAGACAAAATTCCTCTGAGAATGGGAGATAAGAAATGCCAAGGGAGAATGGAAAATAGGGGGATTATAGGGATGAGAAATAGTAACCTCAATATGCCTTTTGGGATTCTAGTGACCAAGAAATAACAATAGCCTAATGAACCCAAAAGGGGCAGTCGTGAAATTTCTTGGAGTAGGAGATGGTTAAATGTGTCAATTCAGTTTCAGCTTACTGCTTCTTCATGTTGATGATGATGATCCCGTGGGATATACGTTGAGGCTATAGAAAACAAGTTTATCATATAAAGGATGTGGGTGCAAAGTCATATGGATGCCAAAAAAGAAATTACAACGCTATGAGATAATGTATGGAACGAAAATTGTTCACAAAAAAAAAAAAAAAAGTGTATTAAATATATCAAATAACTGTCATGAACATATAGCTAATCAATCTTCACGTACGTAAGTGCACTCATGCCCTGCTTAAAATGATAAATTAAGAGCACAGTAAAACTAGATGACTTGGAATATGCTATAGTTGAATAGCAAAATGAAGAAGCAAAATTTGACAAATTATAATTTGTTCCTAACCTCCAACAACCGGCTAACTTTCTAACAAACACTTTGGGAGAACTACATCGACACCTTTGTGTCCATTTGCCTAAAATACTATACATATATGGACACTATTTGAAGACCGAGAATTGGTAGACCGATTTTATATTGAGTTGGAACACGTTCCATTCAACTTTTAAAAATTTAAGTTTCATTTATTTTTTTTTTCAAAAATTTTACTTGTATCTTTATTTTGCAAGAAATTACAATTATGTTAGTGTTGCCATTAATATATTATTGTATCTTTAGTTTAAAAAAAATTATAATCATATCCCATTTGATAACTGAAACATATAATTATATCTTGGATCAATAAAATGTTAAATAAATGCTATCGAAAAACCAAATTCAACGTCAAAATCAAACCAAATTCAAAACCAAAACTTAATCAATCTCCAACAAAGATATCATTGCCGAATTTCACACAAATTCACACTAGGTTCAAACCAAATTTTAGGTCTAATCAACACGAAATCAACAAACATTTTAGCAAATTCAAATCCAATTTGAGATCCAATATCAATTTGATATTAACAAAGGATCATATGTGGTAGAGAATACCTATTAGTAGTTTATGTTTATGAATGTCACATGAAAGTAAAAAAAGTAAGCAAAATTGATAGTTTGATAGAGTACAACTGAATTCTTACAAATTCAAACCGAAATAAGCTCCTAGTCTCTCATTAAAAAAGAAAAAAGACGGTTTTAGTCTCCGCGCAAATGTGTGAAAAACTTGCTATTATCACTTAAAAATCTAGAGTGAGATTTGGTGCTCGTAGGAGAATGGCTTGGGTTGAAGTTCCTGGGTTTTTTTTTTTTTTTTTAATCGCGTTTTGCAATCAGTGGCTAGTCGCTGAAAGTTTTATAATATCACAATGTAATGGCAAATTTATAAGAGTGGAGATAAAATATTTTTTATCTCATGGGGTTATAACCCTACTACATATAAAACTGTACGTCCTAGTTTAATATATAGTGTACTTTTTATGTTGGATTTTACAATTTTATTAATAGCATAACTCTATAAAGTTAAATAGGATTACTTCGTAAAATTTTGGAATGTCAAACTTTCCCATAATATGATCACTACTTTTAGGGTTAATGAAACATTTAGCTCTTTTTTATTTGTATAATTAAAATATATCTACAATTCATGAATATTCTTTATATGTCCTAATGTATATATATAAAGACATTAATGACCATAATAATGATATTGTTAGTTTCAATTTCTTTTTTTAGAATAACTATAATATACTTATTTAAGCTTTAAAACAGATTATGATATCATTATATTAAAAAAAACCATGGAATTAGGGTTTTTGTTGTTTTAATTCAAAATAGTATCTAAAATAACGATTTTAAAATTCCCTAAAAAAATTAAATTTTTTTACCTACAAGTTGGATTTACCGATAAATTGAAATTAAGGTATTGTAATTAAATTAATGATACAGTTTTACTAACAAATTAAAATTAGAGTGTTGTAATTAAATTAATGACATAGTATTATTAAGTCTTTTTATGTGCCTTATTGGTTATATAATTAATATGCCATTAAATTAATTATACGTAATGATAATGATACGCAATGACATTTATTTCTTAAGACTTGAAGTAAATGATTTTTTTTTGTGATATGTAATTAAATTAATGATATAGTATTTATTAAGTATTTTTGTGTATCTTATAGTTATATAATTGTTATATCATTAAGCTAATGATACATAATGATAATGAAACTCAATGACATTCATTTTTTTTAATACTTTAAGTGATAATAATAATGCATCAATGTAATATGTTAAAATAAGAAATATAAGTGTATATTTTTCCCTAATTTAACTATTCAAAAAATAAAAAAACTTGTTATGAAAATTTAAATACATGAGAATATTTAATTAGAGGATATTTTAAAGTTTTGAATATATAAAATATTAAAAAAAACATGTAAACGATATTTACATAATAAAAACAAATATTAATTCATTAATTAAAAAATAAATGGTCCCTCAAAACAACAATAAGAGATGGGCCGGGCTAAATGAGAGTGGCTAGAATTACTTGTGAGATTGCCCAATATGAAACATGAAGCTGACGTGGCAAGATCTAGTTGACGCCCATAGCGTTCAAGCGAGCAAATAAAAACCTCAGAGGAGAAGAAACTTCCGACTTTGGAGAAAGGAAGACGACGATCAGCCAGAGAGGTATTTACACTCACCTCTTTATTTATTTTTTTTTATTTTTTGGAAACAAGATTCTCTGATTGTTTGAAAACCTAATTGGAGGATTGAGGATTCATAGAAAGAATTTTGATTTTGCAGATCAGATAATTCAGTCTTCCGATTTGATTTCCTGAAGAAATTTTCGTAATCGGATTGGTACAAGCGTGATGGGTTTTGTCGTCACAACCCTAATTTTCGCAGTGGTTGGCGTAATTGCTTCGCTTCTGGTCAGAATCTGCTGCAGCAGAGGCCCATCTACCAATTTGTATGTCTTTCCATTTCCGTTTTATTTATTTATTTTTTATTGTTTTCCCATGAAATGCACAGACTTTTCTTGTGGATTGTAATCAAAGAGATAATCTTTCCTCATTAATACAGTTAATATATGGTTTTCATTCGCTTAATGGGGCGTTATTGCTTTTTTTCTCTTCATTGAGCTGTTCAGATTGTTAATTGAACTTAATTTCCATGAAGAAAAAGAAATTGTTTTTTATTTTAATTAATGTTGGAGAATAATTAGATGGAGTATAGTTAAAGTGATTGCAAGTGTTTTAGGGATTTTAGATGAATTCTTTTGTATTTATCAAGTACTTTATGGGTATTGTGGAAAACGAAGAGACAGAAATTGGATTAACGCGAATGTATTAGCTAAGTAACTATTGAGATTAGGATCCGTGAATAGAAGTGGTAGTATGAGAATGTTTTGGCCTTTTGTTTTGGATGATCTCTCTTCGTCTTTGCGACTGTGGATTGTAATTGTATGTTAAGTATTGATTACTTATGTATATTTACTGTGAAAATTAGGATGAACATTCAGTCTTACTGGATGTGAAATGTAAATTTTTTTCATGACATGCCTATTGTAGAATCTACTTTTGGTGTGATTATGGGTGAGATAGGGGCTCTTTTTCCTTTGAGATATTTGAACATCTACTAAGTATGTCATAAATTTGTTCGTGTACAGGCTTCACCTGACATTGGTCGTCACAGCAGTAGTATGCTGTTGGATGATGTAAGTTCTTCCCCTTTCTCTTTGTTTGTATCAGTTCCTTTTTGGCCGTGTTGTAACCTTCATTGGTTGAATCTGCATTACTTCATGACACTTTGCTGTCACAGCAAACAAAATTGGAATTGAATAATACATAATTCGCATAGATGATATGCATATATACGGCCAATTTGAGTGATACCTTTTTTTTGTTTCTGCTTTTGCCAACAATTGGATGATACACTAATGCAATCTGCAAATAGAAACCTTCCGTGCTGTTTAGGGAATGCTCAAGTATGCCAAAAAATTTTCATGTCTTTTATTACCAGGAACAAGAATAAATTTTTGGATCAACTATGTTGAAATTATGAACTATTTTAGCTGGAAATTACTCCTGACCTAAGATTCCCACTGTTGCATGTTCCATGTCATTGAGACTCGGTTTGGAAACCTAAGTTCTCCTTTCTTAATGTATTCTTTATCGAACTATACCTTCCAAAGTTTTTGGACGTGTCTGAATATCTTTTCAGCTTTGTGTTTCTGTTAGACGTTTAACTCCAGAGTTCCCTGTTGTAAAGTTATTGATAAACTGTTACTTTTCATATTTGTAGGTGGGCAATTGTTTACCTTGCACAGATGAAACCACTGATTGTTCCGATTCTTAGCGAAGGAGAGTAGAGTGCATTTTGAAGTGCTTTATCTCAAGGTTATGTATGAGCAATATGTTTCTTCATACTCCGGGTCACCCGTTATTGTTTCAAACTCCATGCGGGGGTTTAGGTGTGTACTTTTGGAAGAGAATTGAATTTGCCCTATAAATGAAGCTTGGTTATTATATTTTTCACTTCAGTTGCTTGGTTATTATATTTTTCACTTCAGTTGTCTTTCTTTGTTCATTCATTCTTGAAAACAAGTTGATCTGGTGACATTGATCGACCGGGGTGTATGTAACTATGTACCTTAGTTTCGATTTTAAGTGAAATAAAAGGTTGATCCTGGAGTTTTGTCGGTTCTGATTAGTGCATAATCAGGTGATCTTAGGTTACATCATTTTAACTGTCTGTAAACCTCAGAGTTACGTGAAATAATGAAGATACAAGTATGGCATTTTTTTTTTTGGGGGGTAAATATTGAAAGGGGCCAAGTAGGTAACATCTTAGGTTACCTAGATTCACCTTGCTTTAAAATCTATTAGTTGCTATTCATTGCCAATTGTATCACCACACGTGTTAATAAGAAAACTGCCAAATAGCAAAAAATAAAAATAAATTAAATTAGGTGCCCTTTTTTCTATGTGAACGCAGTGGTGATAAATTTTTTGTTTGTTTTTTGGAGCGAGAAGGTTGGATAAACTTGCTATAATTGCCGGGCCATCAAGGAGATTGGAAATTCCTAAGATTCATCATTCATAATGACAAATAGGCTCCGATCTATGAGTTCACATCTACTATCCTTATTTTCCTCTCATCAATCGCCTTTCTCCTCTTATTTACCATGTCATTTGACCATATGAATAGGAACTAAATGAACAAAAAATGTTTAACCAATTCAATGAGGTGTCAAAAGTTAACTGGATAATTGGAGAGGGTGTTAACAAGATAGAAAAATAACACAGCAAATCTCACCAAACTAAGATAAAGGGCTATCTGTTGCTTTTGACTGGGCCATTAGTTGTCGGTGGCCTCTGACTTTGAGGCGCCCCTTGTAGTTTGTAGAGAGGCAGAAAGATCAAAAGGTCCGCGAGGGGATAGAACTGTTGTGCAAACCAAGAAATTGCATTTAATTTCATTAAATGAGGCCACTAAATGAAAGCATCCATCTTATGATCATCCTCTGTGGTCTCCACTCTCGTCTCTTTCTCTGTGCATTCACTGAATTTCTATAAAACACCAAAACTTACCGCGAAAGAAGAAAGTACAAGCTAAGGGAAAAAGCTCTAAAGAGAGAGACCCCATAACAAGGGCAACTTTTAGAATCAAAAGAGATGGAGAAGAGGCCGTCTGCATCAACTATTGTGCCAATAGTGACGCTGGTGTTGTGGCTGATGATGTCCCCGGCACTGGCATGCCCATACGACGGCAGTAAATGCAAAGATTGTATTGTTAAGCAGCTTAAGTGTGGCTGCCCGTCATGTGCGCCCGTGCTGCGCTGCATGGCTCGGTGCTTGTGGGGTGGCGGTTTGAGGTCCGAATGCGTTCAGTCGTGTGACTGTGGCAACAACGGCAATTCGAAGCTCTCGGATTGCAAGAAATGCATGTCCCGGTGCAAGTGCAGCTGCACGGTTTATTAGAAACACTTCCCCTATTTCGCACGTTTTGACGAGTATGTTTAATTTTGTTTCTTCATTTGTGTTTTTGATAAACTTGGAGAACGACTCTGATTTATTTTTACAATCTTTGTAAGGTTTCTGATATCTTGTCTAGATTCTGCTTATCTTTAAGATCAAATATAGCTTTTTCCCACGCACGCTATAGGATATACAAGGCAGACTCGTACAAAATGGCTTGTCAAGGATTAATGAATATTACTAAAACAGACGAGGAACATCGAATTCCGTGATCCAAAAGAAAACGGTATAGAGAATTCAAGCCAAATAGAGAGGACAAGCAGCTAATTTTGTATATTTTTGCCGAACGTCACAAGTAACTATTTATTTAAATATTGTTCATGTACGCTAGACCTTTTATTACCCGCTTGAAAAAGAATCCCTGATGCTTACACATTAAATCTCTATTTCATTCTCAAGAAATTAATTAAAAATAAATAAATTGAAAAAAGATCACAGCAACAATGTACATACATCTATCTTTCTGGCTTAACTCCTCTCAGTATCAGCAAGGATCTTCATTTTGAAGCTCCTCATTTGTTTTGCCATTGGAAAAGATTCTTCTTAGTCTGCAAGATTGTCTTGTTATCAGCTCATAGGTAGAGGGATGATCCCATACTATAAGGGAAAACTGGTCAGAATACTCCTCAACTCCTTCAACTAATAACTGCCAAATCAAGGCTCCAGCCCCAGCTTGCTTCTTCTTTGCCGACTCGTAGATTCTATCGTATACAGTCTTGAGCAAGAAATTCACATCTACTTTCTTATTCATACGTAAAGAAGATCCAACTTCGGTAAACAAAACCGGTTTCTTCAGTACCTTCTCTCCATCACTTATATGAGAGTCCACCCAATGAGAAAGAAAGTTTGCTTTGGCCTCTAAATCACCATGTTGGATCCTACAACACATAGAAACCATATGAGACAAGGACATGAGAATAGTTTATTAGACCAATCAAGTTTTAACTAACCAGCTATCAGGGTAAGCATGAACAGAAGCGAAATCAATGTTGTTGATTGCTGAATTTTGAATGAAGTCCGATCCAAGCGAGGCTGCCCATTCCCCAGGGTTCACAGAAGATCTTTGAGCCGTTTTCAGGCCGTAAAACCCCTCGAGTCCAACAGTCACAAGATGCTTCTTATCCAGGCTCTTTACATACGCCGCCATCTCTGTGATCCATGCCTGTGACAGATCTCAGAGAATATTAACCATATTAAACTAGTAAAACACATTAATCCTGCTTTGTTGATACTAGTTTGCATTTTCCCCCCCTAATTCCATTCGTTTGTGGGGCCTAACCATTGCCCCAATGCCAAATTAACATAATTAAAAGTGGTCGTGGCTCTTACATTGACATCAACGATTATAAATTGTATATTTTCTTGTCCTTTTTATATATGTTTATTACTGCTTGATGACTTAGTAAAGGATTAGGGCTTTAATCAGTAAGATTTATACCTGAAGAACAGGAGCAGATGAATTGGACGAACATCTGGGCTCATTCATGAGCTCCCATGCAAAGATAGCCGGTTCCTCGGAGTACTTAACTCCACTAAGTGAATTCTTTCTCGTTAAAATTGCCTTCATAACAAGGAAAAAAAAAAAAAGCAAATAGCAGCACAATCAAGATTTAGAATAATGCTAAAATCCACCATTTGTGATTCCTCATTCTCTTTTGAAAAACTTAGAAAATAAAACGTTGAGCTTCGGCTTGAAGAATCAGAAGATGATCTTCTAGAAGTAACAAAAAGTTGTAATCCTTTTACCTAACCAGACCAAAAGTTCTCAACTTTGTTCAACAATGGAATCAAGTCTTAATCATTAAACAAAATTAATAGATTACCTTGACATAAGCCTTGTAGTAATCCTTAACAATGGGGTGCGAGAAAAACGAATCATCAGAGGAAGAGACATTATTAAATCCAGCCTCTTTTGCCCATCTGACATACTGAGCTTTCCCACCAAACGCACTAAGATTATTAACCAGACTCAGAATCAACCTTATCCTGTTCTTCCTCGCTTCAACAATCACATAATCCAAGGCCTGAGAAGATAAAATCCATATTGAACCAATCAAAAACTAGAACCAAAACCAAACCCAGATTTTTATTTTTAATTTTTTGACTAACCTGAAAGACCATTTCGTTGAAGACGCCAGGAGAGGTCTGCAAAGCATTAGGACCATCTCCATCGCTGAAAGCCCAAGTCCTGCAAACGCTTAAACCCATTTTGGCCCCCATTTTCAGCATCTTCGAGACCTTGGACCGGGACGAAGAACCCCAAATGCTCTTTTCCATAAGCCAGTATGAGTTCCACCCGTTGACGTACATGGCTGAGTTGTTGTCCCTTTTGTCGTCGACGACGACGAAGTGGGTGGAGTTCGTGTCGACGAAGCCCATCTTGGGTTGCCATAGTACTTGGAAGGAGAGCTGGTCGTTGAAGTTGAGGTAAAGAAGGGCTGAGATGGAGAGAATCCCGACAAGAGGGTAGAGTATTCTGTCCCTCCACTGAGCCTTCATTCTCTGTTTCTCTCTCCTCCTTGTTTTGTTTGGCGCATGTTAGTCGAGGTTTGCCTTTTACTGGTTTCGTGGTGTGAATTGCGCTCCCCGTCTGACGTGTACCTATTGCCAGGCAGTAATGGAATATTTCCACCTGCCGACAGGTGATAGTGATCAGGTGTAGCTGGTGCACTGGAGTCAGGTGGGTTTGGCCATTGTGATGTGCTATATACTTATGCTGAGAATAATTTTGACTTTGAATTAGATTATTGGGATTTGTTACGTGGAGACAGAGGTATTAATTTGAGCTGCTTGGCGCGTAACCCATATAGGTCCAAAGAAAGAATTAGATTGGCCTGGTCAGGCTTGATTAATACTAAAAAAGACCTAGTCTGACCAAAAGCCTACATGGGTATAAGGTCAAGCTGGTAGCCCGAAATTTTATAGGGAAACTTTTAAAAAATTATCTAATTAAACTAACCCAACTCTGTCAAGTTCTAGTTTAGATCTATTCCAGCCTGGCATGTGGCTTGGGGGAGGCCTATCTGGTTGACTTGACTCAAATTGATAGCTCTATGTAGAGAATAAAATTTTGCTCTTGAGATAAGATGTAGTGTTTTAACTGTCAATTAACTTTTTGACAATTTAATCTACGATTAAAAACATTTCTATATCACGCAATGTAAATTTTTAACGTCGATAATCGCAAATCAAACAGTTAAAAAGTGAATCCAATGACTAAAACGTCATGCTCTATCAGTGAAACAAAATTGTTTTTTCCGCTATAAGAAGTCTTTGAAAAATATAGCAATTTAATTTTTGTGAGAGAAAAATTTATACTAAAACTAATTCAAATTAGGACTTTTTTTTCTTTTTTTTAGCTTGAACTAGATTCTTAAACAAACTTCAAGTTAGGGTCTTTTGCTAGCCCTTGGCGATCCCAAGAAAAAGTTGTGTGGTGGAACCGTTAAACGAGAAGGTACAGACTCTTACCTAAAACTCATTGCGATTTTCCTAATGTTGATTTTACTATATACAACTTTTATGGTATAGTCCTATTACTAATAAGGACTTTAAGGTGATAAGAATGGCACTGTATAAGAAGAATGCTCTATATTTCGAGGTTCATGCTAAGATTTTTTCGTGAAAAAACTAGCAATTGGACAAAGCTTGAAAAGCCTACTTACTACTTGCCTTGAGAGGAGTATGGGTCTTGTAGAGAATTGTTTGCACTATTTGGGATCGAAAAATCCACTAAGAACTTCTCAAAACTGATGAGTTTGTTAAGGTCCCATTGCCTATAGATGTTGGACAAGTTGAGATGAATTTGGGGGTCATGGAAGAAAAGCAATCGCTCTTTTGTAACTAAATGGGAAAAGGGGAATGGACATATGGGCAATGGAAACATATGGTGCATAGGGTTCTTGGGAAAAGAAGCATGCTCTCTCTGCTTCACATGTGATTCCAAACGTTCCCGCTTGTTTCCTATACATATCTGTATGAATGACAAGTTACAGATGTTTACACACAAGTTAGATGTATTGACTTAACAACTATCGGAGATAAATCTTGGCTATGCCTACCCTTTCTAACTCCCCTAGACTAGCCTTTTTAGGATGTCTTAAAAGCCTTGTCAGCCTTGATGGCAATGCTGAGGAGCAGGCGGAGGAAAAAGGGTGAAGAAGAACTAGGAAAAACCAGAAGAGGACCAAAAACAATAACATGAAGAAGCAAAGCAAAAATGATTTTCGACGGTGCTCGGCAGTCTCACGAGTGTTATGGTGCTACATTGGTCCTCGTTAGGGTTAACATTTTGAATGTGTTTTTTCATTCTTTTGTTTTTTAACGTCAGATTTGGTTGTTTTAAGCCATCGTGTTTCTAGTTTATATAACTTTTGAAGTACACGAACATTAGACAATAGTCTATAATTACGTTATATTTTTAACTAAAAAAAAGAGTGAGATAAAATATGGTAAGGAGCGACAGAATGACCCCTAGTCTTTTTAAAATTTGTTGCTTTTGTTTTTTTTTTTTTTTTTTTTTTGGAGAGGAAGTTTTTAGTATCATAATAAAACAACATTTTATACTTATAGAGTGTGTGGTAGAGTAGTTAAAACTGTTTTTACTGTAATATATGAGAGCTTTACACTATAGTGATTTTTTTATTGTTACTGTAGAACGTGAAAGTTTTACACTGTTAATAAATGAGAAAATAGCTCAAACCATAACTGCAAAACACCATTTTAGTTCTTTTTCTTTGTGTTTTTTCATTGAAAATAACAATTTTTTCTTGCACTCTATATGCCATCGACTATGGAGCAGTCATATTTACCTTTATGGGTTTAAAATATGGCCACTTATTGCCACTTATTAGACAATAGGCCACAGTTTAAGGAGTACAATATACTATATTTGACTAAAAATTACCATTTTATTAGTTAGATTAACTTGTTTGGTATTAATTAATTTTAATTCACTTTTCAATTAAGAACACTTTAAAGTTTTTACATATTACGTAAAAATTTATTACAATATAAAATTTTTATATGCTGTTTACAGTAACTAATAGTTCTAAACACCGTACCAAACACAAGTTCCTCGTCCTCAAGCAGTACCCAACGAAGACTCCGCCGCAAGCTCCACCATGACTCGTTCATCTGCAGCCATATACCATCATAAAAATATATGGCCTATATGATCGAATCTTCACGGCACAAAAAATGTCGGAGTTGGAAATATCAGTTTTTTTCTTTCTTAAGATTTAATAAAAAACAATAATGATGGACAGTTGGCAGAAACCACAATCTAGAATGGGAATTCCCATGGGACCCATCATATCCAGATGGGGTGGACTGTCGAGGGAGTTTGCCAGTTACCACAACCGTCAAAGACTTCAACTTTCTTTCTTTTTTATAACCGCTTTCTATTCTTGTCTGTCGGTTCTTTCAAATTTTGAGGCTTTGGTCATCTCTTACCTTTCTCTGGCAATGGAGGGTTGCCGTTGCACTCTGCATTCATCGGCTTTAACAATCTTACCACCTTCCAGAAATGGGTTTGCAGAAAAAATAACTTTTGTACGAGGCCAGGCCCTCAAGTTTCCCAATTCCAAGAAGACCCAAAATGCCACGAAGTTCAGGTTTCTCAATATCAAAGCTCAAGCTTCAGGTATTCTTCTACATTTTTTCATTATGCCCTTTTCCTTTCACATTCTCGTAAGTACAATATTTTATTGAAATGTTCTTTCTTTTTTTTTGTCATAATTCTTGAAACGGTCATTTGCATTCATTGGGGATGTATCTAGTTTGAACCAAATACTTGTATTTTTGGGGTCCTTATGGATGTAAATATTTATAAATTATTCCCACGTTCTCATGGAATGTGTCATTTTTGCAAAAACTGAATCCTCTATCTATTCATAACTAAATAGTTTTGATTTCCTCTAGGGACGAGTTTGTTCACGTCAGAGAGGCTAGAGGCAATTCCAAAGGACAACTCAAAAGATGAGAATCTTGCATTTGTTGCCGGTGCCACGGGTAGAGTTGGCTCCCGAGCAGTAAGGTTAAGCTTCTTTTTTATTTTTTTATTAAAAAAAACTGCCCAAATGAGCTTTTGGATGAAATGTTTCAATTTAGTTTTCTTTCTTTTTTTGTTTTTTTCTGGGAATTCTTAAGCATTCACTTTTCCTCAGGGAGCTTTTGAAACTTGGTTTTCGAGTTAGAGCTGGTGTGAGGAGTATTGAGAGAGCGAAGACTCTTGTGGAAGTACAAGTTTGAGTTGTGACAAAATTTTTTTTTTCTTCACTTTTCCATCAAGTATGTTTGACTTAGAAATTAACTCACTTGCAGAGTGTAAAACAATTGAAGCTCAATAATGAGAACTCTGTCGGAGAAACTCAACGTAAGCAAAGTTTGAACATCAATCGCCTTTACATTTGGTGCTGTAAGATATTGAGGAAGTGAGGGTTGGATGTAGATCTTATTATTTGGAAAGATGTTTCTATGGCAAATAACAGGTAATATTTGGTCTGTAGCCCAGCTGTAGAGATGCTTGAAATCGTGCAATGTGACTTGGAGAAAAAGGATCAGATTGGATCTGCATTAGGCAATGCATCTGTGGTTCTCTGCTGCATTGGTGCCAGTGCGAAGGAAGTTTTTGATATCAGCGGACCATATCGCATTGATTATCTAGCTACCAAAAATCTTATTGAGGCTGGTAAGGGACATTTTCAACTATAAGTAGTATAAAATTATATATTTTACATGATATAAACTTGTCGCAGTCAGGATTTGTTGTGGTTAAATGCATAATTCGCCAGAGTTTCAGAAAAACACTAATTTCATTGCACGAAAGAACCAAACGTTTCTTTTTCTTTTTCTATCTTCTCTGCAATTTATATATCTTGGTCATGGAGGTGTCCTTGTAACATAAACCAAATGAGAGAGGGTGTCACGACCCTTTCCCAATAAACGAAAGGACTCTAGCCTCAGTTCTTATCCTTTTAGGAGTGAAATTTTAATTTTTGATTTTCGTTAGCCGTTTAAATTGTTTAAGCTATAGCTTTGAGAAGTTTGAGCAAGCCTCAATGTGCAGCAACTGTTGCGAAAGTGGACCACTTCATTTTGGTCACATCCCTGGGAACAAACAAGGTTGGGTTCCCTGCAGCTATTCTAAAGTAAGTTGATATATTTCACATTTTGAAAGATGTTGATTTTAAAAGAATAGAGGTAGCTTATAGCATTTGTTATTCGATTGATTTAATGGGTGTCTTCTGCTGATGAAGTCTATTTTGGGGAGTACTAATATGGAAAAGGAAGGCAGAGGAAGCACTAATAGCCAGTGGACTTCCATATACGGTTAGTAGTGTTTTGCTTAGTAGCAGAAAATTCTATCAGATGCAGAATTTTCAAGTGTTTAAGCTTAGATACTCATTTTATGTTATTCTTCAGATTGTAAGACCTGGTGGAATGGAACGGCCTACTGATACTTTCAAGGAAACTCATAACATTACCCTTTCACAAGAAGATACTTTGTTTGGAGGGCTGGTGTCAAATCTCCAGGTATTTGCCTTCCTAAGTTTCTTCTGCACTTTTTTAGTTTAGACTCGAGCATTGATCTCTTCTTTTCTTGTGAAACAATAGTCTTATAAGGTACAAATACTTTATTTAGGTGGCTGAGCTAATGGCATGCATGGCTAAAAACTGGGATCTGTCATACTGCAAAGTTGTGGAAGTGATTGCAGAAACAACCGCTCCCTTGACTCCCATGGAAGAACTTCTCAAAAAGATACCATCTCAGCGGCCTGTCGTTTTCTCGCAAAAGGTATCTTCGTTCTTTTATTCGATAAATATAAAAAGAATGAAGTGATCTAGACTTCCTTATGAAGTGTACATCAACACTTTTGTTTTCTTCCACTTCTTGTTAATCTGTACTGTTATGTTATCAGTTACTAGTATGAGCTACACGTGGTTTAAGTGCTATGAAGTCCATATGCTAAATGGCCATTTTTGTTTGGGAAAAATACAAAAGTATCCCCTGAGGTTTTGCTAAAACGCTTGAGTTTGCTAAATTTCCTGTGTCAAAATTTCTTAGACACTAGGGGATACTTTTCTTTCCATACGATGCAAACTTTTGCAACTGCCCCTTTTGCATAGTTCTCTTTAGTATTTTAATTTCTTTACAACGAAATGTTCCTTTTTAGTAATCTTTCCTTGTTATGAATAAGAAAACAAACAATCTGGTCTCTGTGGCCAAATATATTTATAAAATGAAAAGTCTAGAGAGAGAAGCAGATTGGGCTTCTAGTCGTCTATTTCACTAATCACCTACTGCAACAAATGTTTCTATTTTTTTTCCATTTGCCATTTATTTTTTCCCATGTCTCAAGATTGGGATTTATTTGATTATGAAATTGAATAGTTCAACTATGAGATTACCTTTGGCCCATAGCTGAATTTAAGTCCCTCTCCATGTCATCATTCATCAGGAATCAAGTGCAGTGAAGACACCCGATTTAGCGCCTCCGAAGACTGAGGAACCAAAATCTTCTATTGTGGAGGAACCTGTTAAAGAAGAGGAAATTACCTCACGACCACTCTCTCCTTATACTGCGTGAGTGTTGGTCCTATTTGCTAACCTTTTATGTTCGAATGTGAAAGCATTTAATCGAAACAAACTTTCATGAGTTTTTTTAACGTTTTTTATTCCAAACTTTTGGCTAACAAAAGCTACAAAGACTTGAAACTGCCTACATCTCCTTCTCCATCCCCAAACACTAGTACCGGTTCACCAATGCAAGTGTTATTTCAGAAATCTCAAAAACGATCAATCAGGGAAATAAAAGAGAAGGAAATGAAGAAAACAAGGCCTTTTTTCCCCTTGTCTTGAAGAGGTTCATTTCCTCTCTTTTTCCCCTTTGGATCTCACAACCGAATTTTTGCTTGACACACCAGATTTTATACTTAACCTCTTTTCTGCTGTTTTATACTTTCTGTTGACCAAAGGCAACAAGACATCCTAAGGCAAGGATCTAATGCCACTGCATTTGTGAAATCATTCAAATTCCGCAAACTCTACCAGTTTGTATATATTATGTCTAAGAATGTAAAACTCTAGCATTGGGTTTTCACACTGTCTTTGTTCTCATTGTTGTTACTTTGCAGTTATGACGATTTGAAACCACCTAGCTCTCCGAGCCCAACACCTAGCGGTCTCAAAAAACCACCTTCAAATGTCTCAGCAGCAGTAGAGGCTCCACCACCACCACCTGGATCAGGAAACGATGCTCCAAATATTGTCATAGATAGTGTTTCTGAAAATGGTCCTCCCCAGATGACAACTCATTATCATTCACCATACCCTGTGTAAGTCTTTAATTGTTGTCTTCATAATTAGAAAATAACTTAATTTCTTGTTGTTAAAGTTCAGATTATCTATGTTGCTAAATTGTTGAACAGACCTGTTCTTGAATATTGTCATCGTTTTGGCACGGTTTTATCGTACTGATCATTTTTCCTATTTTCTCCTCCGCATCCATTGACTCATATGTTTTCAGATACGATGACTTCAAGCCACCCACATCACCATCTCCAAGTGCTCCAACAGTAACACCTCCCTCACCGCCGTTGTCTGCAGACAGTACCTCGTCTGCCGAGAGAGCACCTGCACAGGATCCTGCCAAACCAAAGCCAAGACCACTCTCACCCTTTACCACGTGAGCTTCTTCTAGTTGTTCTAAAACAGAAAACATGAAAAAGAGTGTCGACTACATATAGTACTAGTTTTGTTGGTTATTTCTGCCTATGTTCAACCGAGTGAACTTACAAGAGATAATAAAAATAGGTACGAAGACTTGAAGCCTCCGGCGTCACCATCGCCGCCTGCATCATCAACAATTAAATCATAGAACATTGCATTAATTTCAATAAGGTAATAGTTGATAGTCCTCTCCATACCTTTCATTTGAATGGAAAGATAAATTTCTTCATAGTTTAATGCTTTTGTTCGGAAGCAACCTTGAACTTATTGGCTACGAAGAGGCAAGCAAGCAAGGGAATTTGCGGGAGTTCCAAGGATAAATTATTGTGTATTAATGCCAACATCTTATGTCATGTCATGTAGTTATACTATACATATTCCTTTTCCAAAATGCTAAGGCGTAAGTCCTACTTCATTTGTTGAGAATAAAGATTAAATATCGCATGTATTGTAGAAATTAAAATTTTGCGTAACATTTTATTTTGTGGGATAATTTTTTTTTTAACTCATCTTCGGAACCGAATTTCCCATCGCACGGGCGGTTCAGTTAACCGACGGACAACATATGTTTTTGACGCAATACCGAGCTCATCCATTTTTACCGGCGGTTTCATCCGTCGTTTTCGGTTCCTTGGTTTTTTGAACAACACCGTAGTTACGTAGTTATATAAGGCCAGTTTAGTATTGCTGTGTTGTAGTTTCTTGTTCGATGCTATAACATGCAGTTTGTTCATATATATGTATATATATATTTATTATTTTTACAGATTCAACAAGGAAGGTAAAACGAATGTAGCTCATCAACCACATAAACAGCAGAAATTTTTTTTTTTTTTTTTTTTTAACTCTTTGACACCAGCGTGAGTGAATTACCTATAAAATTTGCTTCTCATTTCTCAGTATTGCAATCTGCAATAGAACACATTTAACTGAATACCATATAAAACCCCCTAAAAAAAAAAAGGACTGTAAAAGAAAAAGACCATTTAAAGTGACGTCATTCCTTGCATTGTATACATAACCCACCACGACACCACACAGATCCATAATATCATACACGATGCCGGACCACAGAGAATCGCCGCCACAATCAAGGCTCACGTAGAAACCTCTGTAGACAACGAAACACCAAATACTGATCACAGAACCTCTCCATTTCCTCTCCTCCTCTGGCCCTACAAACATCCTCCTCCATCTCCGCCACAACCTCGTCCCAGTTCCTCATAAACCCGTGGTACCCCCAACAGTACCCTCCGAAGACTCCGCCGCCATTCTCTCCGAGCTTCGCCTCGGTGATCGCGTCCAGGATCTCCTGCAGGGCCACGATCCGACGGCTCACCTTCCTCCTCGCCTCCCGCACGGCAGGGTCCCACCCTGGGACCGAGTCCAGCCTCAGCAGAAGCGCCATCAGGGACTCGTTCATCCTGAGCTTCTCCCGCTCGTCGCTCCTCACGGCGTCCACCGTCTCCTGCCGTTGGATCAGGCATTGAAGGTCGTCGGCCTCGGAATTGACGGAGGAGATCTTTCTGTAGAGGGACCGGATCTTGTGGGCCCGATACGCGGACTGGATCCTGGTGGCGGCGTTGGACTGGGCCTGGTTTGGGAGGTGGACGGTGATTGGGATTGGGCCTTCGGAGGAACCGAGAGAGTTGGGCTGAGAAGGAGGGGCGGTTTGGTCATTGTGGAAGGCGTAGGTGACGGTTGTGGTGGTGGAACTGGAGGAGTAGGGAAAGCTGACTCTGCGAGGGCGAGAGGTTTCATTTTTTTTTTTCTTTTTGTGGCATTAAAATTGTGTTTATGTGGTAATTTTAAACTGCGGATTTTGGTGATGAAAAAATATTTGATCTGGGAACTATTTGACTTTAAGCAAAGCAACTGTAGTGAGGTTTCTTGAATGCTCTCGGCGCGAAGTAGACTAGCAGGCATTAACGGACGGGCGTGAGTGCCGTCCGTTTATCAGGAATTGGTAAGCTCTTTTTTGACGGATGGACACTTTGCTTTTGGCGCATTCAAAAAACTTTTTTTGTTTATTATTTTTTTTTTGAGAGGGTTTTTTTGTTCATTGATGAGGCTGGGGATAAATATTACAATTTTTATCTAGAGTATGAAAAAAAAATTATATTCTACTTACTTGTAAACTACTAATTTGAATGGTTAGTTTTAGCATGCTTTTCTCATTTTAATGTGATTTTAGCCGTATCTAAACCTTGATCTCAAAATTGTACCCTGTGGTAAAGTAAAAACTATGCTCCAACGGAAAATCCCGCTTCAATTGATTAAAAAGCTAAAACGTTGGATATGTTTGTGTATATATGTATATGTTTTGGGTCAACAGAGGTCTCTCAAGTTCTTTTGGGAGGGTCCCTAAAAAAAAGTTCTTTTTGAGAGGCTAGGAAAACAACTAATGGGTGTTTGAAAAAGTAGTTTAAAACATCAATCAGTTTATGTTTGAGAATTATAACGTGTGAGAGTATTACACTAGCTTTTATTATAGTCTGTGATAGGTTTACATTGATTACAGTTCAAATCAATCTTCCAAACAACCTATAAGTACGTATTTTTTGAAAACTATCACGCCCGAGATGCTTTTTTGCTAATATTGCCATCTTCGAGCTGAGATTTTGCAGGGCAGCTTAGGGAAAAGGGAATGGATCCAAACTTAAGGTCTACGCTTTAGCGACCCAATAAACAACAGTTCACTAAACAGTGCGACGATTTATTAACCAAAGTCGAGTTTTATTAACGATACACAACGTCCAACATGCAAAAAGAATTACACCAGATACTGGCTCGGCCTCCTGCATGCTCGATTAAAGTGATTCCATGAGAATAACAACCTCAAGGGTGTGGAGGAACAATCTTCCCCGAGCATGTCCCGAACCCTACGTTATATCCATTTCCCTGCGATGAATTAACATTTTATCATCAGCCAGTGCATCCTGCAGCGGGTGATTCTATAATCATGATAACGTCGAACAAAACACTCAGATATTTAAGTTCATCTTTATAGCAAATTGCAAAATATATACCGCGCAGCCAACAAAAATGCATCATCCTATATATGGCCAGTTCTATATAGGAATAGGATTTGTCTTTCCTAACAATATTTTTACCTACTACATTAATATTTAGGCACAAAATTAATATGGATGCAAATATTCTATGATTGCGGACATACGGCTGCATTTACTTTCTATATGAAATTTAAAAAAAAATATATTGCTTCAGAAAACATAAAGGAAAGATGGCTTATTTGTCAAGAACCTTGCAATGACCAGTGATGATGACTTCATCTCCATCTTCTAGGAATTTACGTCCTGTCCCATTTAATGACAGTGGCTTCTGTCCATTCCATGTCAACTCCAGCAAGCATCCTAAAGACTCTGGCTCCTGTTAGGAAATGAAGGTTGTTGCTTAGTTTCACATGAACTGATGAACAATACAGGAAACCTCTATCAAAATTATTCGAGAGAGGAGAGAAATTAAGATATTCCATATGAAATGATCCAAAAAAATTAAAAAAAAAAAACCATACAGGTCCACTGATGGTCCCTGTTCCTAGGAGGTCGCCGGGCCTCAAGTTGCAACCATTTATAGTGTGATGTGCTAGCTGTTGAGTCACTGTCCAATATCTGTAAAATGAGTAGCCGAAGTCAATATTTTTTAATCATACGAAAAAGGGCATTAAAATGTATACAATGAGCACAACAGAATATTTTTGCCCTTATATTTGTGCACCACACAAGTCTTTTGTGAATGGGAGGGGGTTAAGACATTCTTTGAAAGTATGCCACCAACATAATTGCTCAGCATAGCGTACGAGATGGTTTGAGCAAACTCAAGTAATTTCTAGATAAAAGCTATCTGAGTATGAGAGGACAATAAGGCAAGCGGGTGCTTACAAGTTCTTGAAATTACTCCTTGTGACCACACTTGAATCTTTTGCTCCAGCAGGTTTAATTTGAACCTAGCAGAAAGATGCAGTTCATCATAGTCTGAATGATATAACATCCGAATAAGAATAATTGGCTAAGGCCTAGAAGTAGAAGTTACTGCTTCAATTAAGCATTATTTAAGATCAGAGAAAAACAAATAAAATGGCCGTATACCTCTAACGAAATGTCATAATTTTGAGATTTCTTTTCAGCCAGGTAAGGCAATGGATGGGGGTCCTGAAATTTAGAACACCATAAATCATCATATAGCATGTAGCATGAAAGGAAGTATAACTAAATTATTGAAAAAAAGAATTATTGAAAAAGAGGGTGTTGTGCTCTAAAAAAAAATGAATGGTTAAGCACCTGTACAGGAGCATCACAAGCGAAAGGCTCTAGAGCTTCTAGGGTCACAATCCACGGGGATATTGTAGTACCTGCAGTATATACACCAGAAATAGTGAGGTCAATCCTGCTATATGAACTTAAGACACTAAAAAAGCGTCAGTGCACTCACTCAACCACAGGTTTACTATATGGAGTGCAAGAAATTAAACCATAAATTTCCCAGTCCTTACCAAAGTTTTTTCCAAGGAAAGGTCCAAGAGGAACGTATTCCCATGCCTGAATATCTCTAGCTGTAAAAACCAACTTGATATTAGACAGCATGGAAGCTTAAGAAACAAGATGAAAGGACTTAAATCTGCAAGAAGCATGCATACCACTCCAGTCATTCATCAACACAAGTCCAAAGATATGATCTGCCGCCTCATTTACATCCACAGGCTTTCCTAGCTCATTTCCTGGACCAACTACAGCAGCCTACAACAAACATAAGAACTCGGTCACAATGAAAAGGAAAGGATTAACAACTATGGCGTAAATAAAGACTATATCAGATCCTAATGTTGATCGAAAATTTAAATTCATAGAATGAGAATTTTACAATGACGAATGGACTTGATGGCCTTTCTATTTTTAAAACTTACCATTTCTAGCTCAAAGTCTAGCTTCAATGATGGACCAAAATATGGTGGTGAGCCGCTGCTTGGATGACCTTGACCTCTGTGATAAAAAAGACCTATCATATGTATAAAATCCCAAAAAGCATGATGGCTTTCATTGACTATTAATATATCTCGATCTAAAATCATAATACGACACATCATAGTAATGACTATTGTCAGCCTAAAGTGATGACACATGATCATTGTTTAAGTTCTTATCCACTCGAGAGAAAAATGAATTAAACAAACTGATCTTAGGCATATCCGCTGGATGGCACACATGCTGCCTAGCACATAACTTGTGTGTCCTCTGGCTTATAAAGTATGCTACAAGAAGTTGTGCATGAATGCAAAGAAATGCATCTCAAAGTAAGCAATCTATACATTATACATGGATTTACCAAACCCTATCAAGAATACTGAATTGGTAATATTGGGCATAATATGGGGTAGTGTAAGGAGTTATATAGATTGGTGTGGGCATTTGATGGGAATGGCACTTCTCGACCACCAATTTGGTTTCCTTATGCGAGGAGGCAGAGGAAGAATTCAAATGAGGAGGCTAGTGCGCAAGGGACGTCAATGGTAGGAAACAAGCTTGTTGCTAAGGTGGAATGTCTCAGATTTGTTGAGGTGGAAGTAACAAATAATAAGTTGGATCAGGAGCAGCTAGGTACAGAGGGATCACGTTAGAAAGATGATTTCCGAAGATTGTGGGAATTTGGGGTGGTCATGTGGAGAGGAAATGTCTAGTTCGTTAGCCTTGGGAAATGGAAAGAATTAGTTAGAGAATAAGGAATAAAATGTGGAGAAGAGGAGAGGTATGATAGAGGATTTTAGAATTGAGAAGCTTGATCTGGGAGTGCAGAAGGTCACTCGAATACCTTCCTATCCTTAGTTCTAGCTTTGTACTGGTCTGTGATTAAGTTTTTTTTAATAAAAAAACTAGAGAGAAAAAAGTCACTGCTACTATTTTTTTTCTTGTTACCTGTATCTTGTAATTCCTGTGATTGAGAGTTGTTGATCATACATTTTGGTATCAGAGAGGACGCGATCCTCAATGGCGACCAGGAAGACAGAGGAGAGAAGGATGGAAGAACGTATGGAACGCGTGGCGGCGGCAAAAAGGGAACTGCAGCGAGAGTTGAGTACTGTGAGTCTCGAGCTGGAGGCCATGAAGAAGGAAATGAAGAAATTATCATGTTTACAGACTGGCTTTGACCGTGTACTCACCAGCTTAGAGAAAATGAAACAGTTGCAGAAGGGTGCTTCCGGTCGCCGAATGGCGCCGGAGAAGATAGACACAACTATGACACAGTCATCCTTGTCTCAAGGCAATGACGAGAAGGCAGGGGCAACCAAGGGGGAAGGGGTCAAACCAGAAGGGGATGGTCGCAAGTACGATCGCGAAACCGGAGTTCGATCAGAGTGTTGGACTCAACGCATTGAGATGCCAGTCTTCGACGGCCAAAACCTACACGGCTGGCTCTTTTGTGTGGAGCGGTATTTTTGTTGAACCGTCTGAGTGAACAGGAGAAACTGGAAGTGGCTGTTGTGAGCTTGGATGGAGAGGAGTTAGCTTGGTTTCAGTGGGAGGACGGTCGGCGGGCGATTCGTAGTTGGTCAGAGCTCAAAACCTTGGTGTTAGATCGATTTAGGCTGACACAAGAGGGGAATCAATACGAGCAATTCTTGACGCTCTGATAGGAGACCACTATGCGAGAATTCTGACGCCAATTCGAGCTTTTGGCCGCGCCACTGCAGGAGGTCTCGGAGCAAGTTTTGGAGAGCACGTTCATCAATGGATTGTGACCAGAAATACGAGCTGAATTAAGAATGATGAAGCCTTTAGGTCTGGGCCGTATTATGGAGTTGGCCCAATGAATTGAAGATAAAAATCTTCAGCTCCGACCCAACAGGTTACCCCACCCCTCCAACCAGTTGGCCAGGCCCAACTTTACTGTTCCTGTTATAACCCAAAAGACACCGATTATAGGATTAAATTGGCCATCATCCATTACTGAGAAACCGAAGAACTCCACAGTCACCCATTCTGCCGTCTGACAGATGCAGAAATCCAGCAGAAGCGCGAGAAAGGGCTATGCTACCGCTGTGATGGGAAGTATACTTATGGGCATCGCTGCCCAAACAAGGAATTGCAAGTGCTTGTGATTAAGGAAGAAGAAGATATGGAGGAAGTGGCTGAAGAAGAATCGACAGAGCAACCCGTTGAAGAAGTAGCAGAGGTCTCTCTGAATTCAGTGGTAGGGTTAACAAGTCCTCAAACGATGAAGCTCAAGGGGATGATTGGGCAGCAAGAGGTAATTGTACTCATAGATAGTGGTGCTACACACAATTTTATTTCTGCTGAATTAGTTAAATTGGAACTGCCAATGGATAAGACGGGAGGTTATGGGGTCGTCATAGGGACTGGAATTTCAGTCAAGGGAGAGGGTGTTTGCCGAGGAGTGGGACTTTCACTTCAGAGCTTAGAAGTGATCGAGGATTTTTTGCCGTTGGAATTGGGCAGTTCGAATGTCATTTGGGGATGCAATGGTTAGAAACTTTGGGATCCATGCAGGTCAATTGGGGAACGTTGACTATGAAGTTCAAGATGGGGGAGTCTCAAGTGTGCCTTCAGGGGTACCCTAGTTTATGTCGAACCTCGGTTTCGTTAAAATCCATAATGAGGGCAGTCCGTCACGAGGGGCAGGGGATGTTATTGGAGTTTGGGCGTCTCTCGGTGGTCTCAGAGATAGAGGAAGGAACAAACAAGGAAGTTCTAGAATTCCTCCAAGGGGTGTTGAAGAAGTGGATAGGAGTGTTCCAGACACCGGTGGGATTACCGCCGTCTCGGGGATAAGAGCATACCATTGTGCTCAAAGAGGGGGCTTCACTAGTCAATGTTCGACCATATCGATATCCGCAAGTTCAGAAGGCGGAGATCGAGCGGTTAGTGGGGGAGATGTTAGCAACGGAAATCATTCAACCGAGTGTGAGCCCTTTTTCAAGTCCAGTTCTGTTGGTCAAGAAAAAGGATGGCAGTTGGAGGTTCTATGTGGATTACCGTGCTCTCAACAGAGAGAAGGTTCCAGATCGATTTCCCATTCCTGTTATTGACGAGCTATTGGACGAGTTACATGGGGCAGTTGTTTTTTCCAAGATAGACCTTAAATCGGGTGATCATCAAATCCGAGTTTGTCCCAAGGATGTTCCCAAGACTACATTTTGTACCCATGATGGGCACTTTGAATTCTTGGTGATGCCGTTCGGCCTTACCAACGCACCGGGGACCTTCCAATCACTGATGAATGACGTTTTCCGCCCATATCTTCATAAATTTGTGTTAGTTTTCTTTGATGATATCCTTGTTTATAGTCGGACTCGGGAGGAACACCTTGAGCACTTAGACACAGTTCTAAAGGAATTGCAAAAGAATGAACTATATGCCAATGCAAAAAAATGCAGTTTTGGTCAAATAAGTATCAAATACTTGGGGCATGTCATATCTAGCCAGGGGTTGGCGGTGGACAACTCGAAGATTGAAGCCATACTGAAATGGCCGGTTCCCATTAATCTGAAGGAGTTACGGGAATTTCTCGGCCTTACAGGATACTACCGCAAGTTCGTAGCCAATTATGGGGCGATTGCTATGCCATTAACTAGCTTGCTTAAGAAGGACAATTTCAATTGGGGAAAAGAGGCTGAGCACACATTTCAATGTCTTAAGCAAAAAATGGTACAAGTACCAATGCTAGCACTATTGGATTTTGATAAGTAGTTCGTAGTGGAGACCGACGCATCAGGATTAGGAATCGGAGCTATATTGATGCAAAAGCAACGACCCATTGCCTATTTCAGCTCTTTCCCAACATAATCATCTCAAATCTGTTTATGAGAAGGAATTGATGGCGATTGCTTTAGCTGTGCAGAAGTGGCGGCCATATCTTTTGGGTAGGCGATTTCTAATTCGCATTGATCAAAAAAGTCTTAAATACCTTCTTGCGCAACGAGTAGTCAATGAGGATCATCAGAGATGGTTATCCAAGCTCCTTGGATATGATTTCGAGATCCAATATAAGCCCGGTTTGGAGAATAAAGCGGCAAACGCCTTGTCCCGCCTTCCGAAAGCAGCATTATTGGGGGTTATGACAGCCCCAATGGTTCTCAATACTAAGGAATTGATAGAGCAAGTTGAATTAGATGAACGGCTTGCTCGGGTTAAGTCAGAAATATAGCAAAACCAACAGGCACACCCAGGATTCGCCTTGGAACATAGGCGATTGCTGCATGAAGGGCGTTTGGTCGTTCCAAAAGGTTCTCCTATGGTAAAAGAATTACTCCAAGTGTACCATGATAGTGCTATGGGGGGACATTCTAGAGTACTCAAGACTTATCAACGTCTTGCAACAAATTGGTTTGGTATGGAATGAAATCAGATGTCATGAGTTATGTAGCAGAGTGTGAGACACGTCAGAAAAATAAATATATGGCATTGGCACCAAGGGCTTTGTTGCAGCCTATACCACTGCCGGAACGAGTGTGGGAAGACTTGTCAATGGATTTCATAGAGGGACTACCTAAGTTTGAGGGTTTCACGGTCATCTTGGTTGTGGTGGATCGCCTTAGCAAATATGCACACTTTATACCACTTCGACATCCTTGCACTGCCGTAAATGTGGCTGCAGTTTTTATTCGAGAGGTAGTGCGTTTGCATGGGATACCACATACCATAGTGTCAGACAGGGATAAGGAATTCTTGAGCACTTTTTGGATGGAGCTTTTTAAACAATTGGGTACTACCCTCTCGCATAGCACGGCTTACCACCCCCAAACTGATGGACAAACTAAAGTGGTAAACAGGTGTCTTGAAACTTATCTGCACTGCTATGCTTCGGACACACCAAGTAAGTGGGTGAAATGGTTACTCTGGGCTAAATTCTGGTACAACACTTCTTTTCATACGGCTGCCCAATTTAGTCCTTTCCAAGTCTTGTATGGTCGGGAACCTCCTCCACTGATTCGTTACGATTTGGGGGCTTCCCCGGTGGCTTCGGTAGATCAAGAGCTTATGGAAAGGGATGCAATGCTCGACAAATTAAAGCAACACCTATTCTGAACACAACAGAAAATGAAAGTAGTGGCTGATAGTAAACGACGGGAAGTGGAGTTTTCCGTGGGGGATTTGGTGTATCTTAAATTGCGCCCATTGCGCAACGCGTCAATGAAAAATTGGCTCCTAGATATTACGGACCCTATGAAATAATTGCACGCGTTGGAGCTGTAGCATTTCATTTATGGCTGCCACCTACTACCAATATACACCCGGTGTTCCATGTTTCTCAATTGCAGGCTGCACGGGGCTCTTCTAAACCAGTAATGGATATACCGGTTTAGTTTACCTCTAATTTGGAGATGCTCTCTAAACCGGCAAATCTACGAGGAGTGCGTCAGTCCATTCGAGGGGCCAAATCAGAAATGGAGGTCCTTATACATTGGGAAAATCTCCCAGACCATGATGATACTTGGGAGTCATTTGATGTAATTGCTGCTCAATTTCCCGATTTCCACCTTGAGGACAAGGTGCATCTTTGGGCGGGGGTACTGATGGGAATGCACTTCTCGACCCCCAATTTGGGTTACTTATGCGAGGAGGCGGAGGAAGAATTCAAATAAGGAGGCTAGTGCACAGGGGACGTCAATGGTAGGAAATAAGCTTGTTGCTGAGGTGGAATGTCTCAGATTTGCTGAGGTGGAAGTAACAAATAATAAGTTGGATCGGGACCTACCAGGTATAGAGGGATCACGCTAGAAAAATGATTTCCGAAGATTGTGGGAATTTGGGGTGGTCATGTGGAGAGGAAATGTCTAGTTCGTTAGCCTTGGGAAATGGAAAGAATTAGTTAGAGAATAAGGAATAAAATGTGGAGAAGAGAGGAGGTATGACAGAGGATTTTAGAATTGAGAAGCTTGATCTGGGAGTGCAGAAAGTCACTCAAATACCTTCCTATCCTTAGTTCTAGCTTTATACTGATCTGTGATTAAGTTTTTTTTTAATAAAAAAACTAGAGAGAAAAAAATCACTGCTACTATTTTTTTTCTTGTTACCTGTATCTTGTAATTCCTGTGATTGAGAGTTGCTGATCATACCAGCATTCAGACACGTTCCACATAAAACACAGGCATCAAATCTACTTAAATATAACTAAAGTAGTTTATTGTACTACAGGTACAAATAGTCTCTCGAAGATGCTTCCATCCTACTCTGCATTCCTGGTTGACTTAGCATTTAAACAAGCAAAACAAAACAGTAAAAATAAATTATAAACCTTGGTCGAATAATGTCTGTCCCAGAGATAACAACAGATGATGCCCGTCCATGATATGCAATGGGAAGATGAAACCTGGATATCAATGAAGACTTCCCGAACATAAAAATTTATGCAAATCAAAAAGACAAAAAGGTTTATCCGCCATAAACTTCAAACCAACAATACCAGTTTGCTGGAATTGGGTTCTCTGGTCCGCGAAATATGGTCCCACAATTCTTTGCGTGATGCATGGAGGAGAAGAAATCCGTGTAGTCCCCAATGGCAATAGGAAGAAGCAATTCCACCTTGTCCTGAGCAGTTGCAAAGGGAATCTACCATTAGAACAACAGCAATATCTCGATACGAATTAGCCTACTCAAAGTCTCATACACTTCTATTACCGTCGGAACAAGTGCTTTCTCCCTCAAAATTGCATTATCACGTAATGTTGGTTCAGTATCTGCATAATTGGAAAAATAAATAAATTAATTAAAATACTAACCATAAGCAAACTACAAATTTGAACATTCTTCAATATTCCTAAAACATTAAATGAAAATTTTAAAAATGCATATAGGGGAGCCTTTATGTGTGTATGTGTGAATATACATATATTTTTTGGGAGGAAGTGAGAGAATTTGAACTTTAGATTTCAATATAAAAGCTTGCTACCATTTTTCCTGGGTTTATAAGGTCTAATAACATAGATTGTGCACAAAAATGAAAATTAACCAAAAATAAATCCAATTGCTGACATTAGACATCGTAATAAGAAAAAGCCTACATGACAATAGCTTCTGAAGCGTGCTTCGAGCTTCCTTCCAGGCAGGCCTTCCCAATGCCAAAAACTTGTTCAGATTTGGCTGCCACCAATAACAAAGCGAAACAACAAGCAAAAGCAATTAAAATTAGCAAATATATATACATATACATATCATCGAAGTGAAAACCTAGCAGAAAAGAAAACAACGAGCATTCCTATTTCGGCCAAACTTCTATTAGTACAAGTAGAACCACGGTCAAAGCAAACTATTCAACTGAGAAACAAGAACTATAATCTTAAAACCTGGTGAAAACAATCGGAGGAGTTCTTGAGAATCGGGCCGTCGAAGAGACCGGCGGAGGCGATTTCGGAGAGGTCGAGGACGCAATCACCAATTGCCACCCCCGGCCGAGGAGTTGAACCGGGTCCTGGCCTGAACACTCCATAGGGAAGGTTCTGTAGGGGAAAGTGAGAGTGCTGGTGAACTTCGACGAAGGACTTCAGAGGCATGGCGGTCGGTTGAAAACGGCGTCGTACGGCGTTGAGGCTCCGGAGAAGGTGAGCTGATGATGAGAGTGAAACGGTAGAAAGCAAAATGAAGGAATGTATTTCCTATTTTATATTATTTTGGACTTTTAATTAGTCATTTTCTTTTTGTTTGTCGATCAGTGATCAAGAAATTAAAAATTGTTTTTTTAGTGAAGATGGGGCCTGTGGTAGTTGAGATTCGCAGCCGTTGATCATGAAGAAAATGTCAACCATGATTCATCAGGTAGATGATCACCTCTCCACCTAACGGTCGTCGGCAAAGACGATTTTTTTTTGTTCCATTCGGGTTCCAATAAGGCATCCGAGTGGTAACAAAAAACAATAAATAAAATACAATTTTTTTTTCATTGAAAATTATTAAAGTGTTTAAAAGAGTAGTAAAAATCAATAATTAGAACCATTTTTATTGTAGCATATGAGAGTTTTATACTGTAACAATTTTTTTATTGTTATTGTAGCATGTGAGAGCTTTACATTGTTTATAACTAAGTTTATGTTGATAATTAAGTGGTTAAAATCACTACCAAACATAGGTATGTAAAGTATATAAATTAGGTTGTGCAGAGTGGAAAAGAATTATCAGATGCTGATTGTACTATTTTGTTATCAATAGAGTCTTTTCCGGTAGATGTTTTCATTTTACACTTGTCGGATAGTGTATATTTTTCATAGACGATGCATGTTTTTTAATAATTACATTTTATTATATCATAATACACTTGTGTTGGAAAATGCCATTGTCATGAAATGAGTGAATGAGAAATTGATGCTCATTAGTAAAGATTAATGGAGATCATAAACCTCATGTTGTAACACCCAAATGCATAGTTTAATAGGTGATTATGAGCATCATAATCATCAAAAAATGAAAGGTTACAATCAATGGTTTAATGGGAGATTATGAGCACCATTATCATGGAATATGGAGGGTTGCAACCTATGCCATTATGCACATAAATTCTGAATAAAGGCTCATTATAATTTAGATTGTAACATCTATTTTCTTAAGCCTATATATTGAACACTCCTCCACATGTTTGAGATATAGAGATATAGAATATGCACTAAAAAGTCATAGAGATTTTCTTTGTTTTTCAAGTACTATCTAGTTTGTTGTAGTCATTTTTTGGTGATAGAAAACACTGTTTCAAGTTCGCCGGAAACGGTATCCCATAGTGCTTGAGATTCCGTTGCTAGTCGTTGTATCCTGGGAGACAGACGTCCATCGAATCCTCGTGCACAACCGGAGGGGACGAATCTGTTTTAAGGAAAGCGTGACCTACACGTGCCTCGACCATTTTCATCTAATTTTCTCGTTGCGTTGCTTCCAT
>CAMOHE010052516.1:10215-24385 GCA_946598075.1 Artocarpus hirsutus | reverse complement strand
AATAATTAGAACCATTTTTATTGTAGCATATGAGAGTTTTATACTGTAACAATTTTTTTATTGTTATTGTAGCATGTGAGAGCTTTACATTGTTTATAACTAAGTTTATGGTGAGAATTAAGTGGTTAAAATCACTACCAAACATAGGTATGTAAAGTATATAAATTAGGTTGTGCAGAGTGGAAAAGAATTATCAGATGATGATTGTACTATTTTGTTATCAATAGAGTCTTTTCCGGTAGATGTTTTCATTTTATACTTGTCGGATAGTGTATATTTTTCATAGACGATGCATATTTTTTAATAATTACATTTTATTATATCATAATACACTTGTTGGATAGCTTCCTTTTTGGCTACTCGCCAAGAAAACAACTTATTAATTGATATTTTTAAGGCATTAATATAACTTTATATGTCTTAAATTATTTTTATGTATCATGTTACAGAATTTTTTAAAAATATATAATACAAATCTTCTTGAGAAAAAAATTATAAGCAGTAAATTATTATTTGATTTATTATCTTAAATAATAAAGGAAATGAAAAAAAAAAGGCTTTGACAGGAAATGAATATTTTCTTTTAATGGTAAGTCATAGAGTTCAAATTTCCAAATTTTGTATATACATATACATATATATATCTATATAACTAGGGTAAAAAAATCAAAGGAGCTCCTTTTTTTTTTTTTTTTTTTTAAAATAAAGGAGCTGTTTTTCGTTGACTGGCAAGTCCATTCAGCTCACCTATGTTTGCTGTCGAGTCAAATGTCAATGATACCCTGCCGATGCAAGCAGGGGGAAAAAACTAAGAAGAGAAAAGGGAAGAGCTTGATTTTTCTTCTTTGACAAAAATGCTTACTAAAATAAAATAATTTCAGTATAAATAATTCAGATAAAAATTTGATGACACTGTAGTTTCGGTTAATTGAGTTCCTACATAATTTTGTGTACACATGAAAGGTATGGATATTTTTTTTTTCCCTCCTTTTTAAGTAACAAGCATGACGATTGAATATATACAGACACGTATGTATTATGTGTTTGGTAGGACTAAGAGGAGGAGAGGTAACAAGTTCCAAGTCTTCACACTCTTTCCCACTATAAAATTAATCTATGAATGGCCATTTTTTTAAGGAGAAAATGAACAAATTTTCTACATGCTATCATCGAAACTTCTTAAAAATCACTCGAAATTTCGACCAAAACGAGCTTGATTGGAGTGTTATGAAAATACTTGTTATGAAAACCGCCTATTTGAAAAAGTCCGTCTATTTGAAAAACGACATTTTCAAATTTTTCAAATAGACACTTTCTTAGCCGTCAAATTGCCTTAAAGTTTTTGTCGTTCAAGTGGAAATGCAACAAGTTGATTGTCTTCCAAAAACGAAAGAAAAAGATAAAAAAATGTCGTCTATTTTCCATAAGTTTATCATTTACTATTTGAAAAACAAAAAACAAAACAGATTTTTGTTGCTGATTCAAGGAAGCAAAAAAAAAAAAAAAATGCTGCCGTTTCCATTTAAACCACATGTTGTAATGTATTTGCAAGTTCACCGTCGTTTATTTCATGAAACGAATGAAAGTTTCTTTCTTTTTGGTGCTTTTTTTTTCTTTGAGGAAACGAATGAAAGTTTCTTATTTATTTGTTTATTTGTTTGTCTATTTTACTAGTGACAAGAAAGTTCACTGCATTTTAAATTTTGAAGCCTGAGGAACGACATATTGTTTGTCCTTATAAGATTGTTGTCGCTTTAAAGCGACCTGTCGCTTAATTTGTTAAAAGTTTGTTCTTCAACTTGAAGTCTGAAGAGAATTGGCAACATATCTTCGTGTGAATAGGTTTGCTAACGATTGTTGTCCTCTAGTCCAGAAAACGACAAAGTTCGTGAGCTATGTTGCCATTTTAAAAATTTTTATGCGTTTAATTTGAAGTTCCGTTTGTTTAAGCCTTAAGTAACGGGAACGACGCATCTTTAGAGTTTATTTGTAAACCAATTTCAGCATCACAGCTTCAACTGTTATGATATAAAGTCTTACATATTATAATTAAAATAAAAATATACTACAGTATAAAATTTTTATATGTTATAATATTTTAATTCTAATTATATTTTCAAACACTCTCTTAGTCGCTCAAAGTTTGTTGCCGCTTCAGTAAAATATGAAGTTTTTAAAAGTTTAACGTCCTTTAATTTGAAGTTTCATTAAGTCTTAAGGAACGAGAACGACACATCTTTAGTCATTTAAAGATTGTTATTATCGAAGTAAAAATGACGTGTTTATTTTGTCGGTGACAAAACAAGTGCAAAGCTCATTTTTTGTGTCCTATTAGAGAATAAGCGACACATCCTATGAATATAAAATTAGTTAATTTCTTTTACACAGGTAAAAGAAAAAAAAAAGAGTAAAAGGACGTTTAGTAAGGGTCAATAAGAGAATAAGCGACACATCGTATGAATATAAATTAGTTAATTTCTTTTACAAGTAAAAGGAAAGAAAAAAGAAGTAATATGTCGTTTATTGTGGTTTTTTGCCGTTTATTCCATAAGCGACACATTCTTAAGATTTGCTCTGTGTGTGTGTGTGTTTTTTCAATTGTTGGGGGAACGACACATCTTTTGTCATTTGTGTTTATCGTTGCTAAAGCAAAAACATATGTTGAAACGTTTGTTGTCGTTGAGATTAAGCGACTAGTCGTAGCTTAACTATGAGAGATCGGAAAATGATGCAGAAAATTTCATCAGAGAAAGGGTCGAAGGTCCTCGTGGTCAAGCGGCGCATGATTTTTTTATGTATTTTGTTTTTGTTTTCCTTTTTGTCTCTGCGAGTTTATATAAATACTTGAATAAAATAAGAGATCGGAAAATGTTGAAGAAAATTTTCTAAAAAAAAGGTTTTTAATACATTTTGCCCTAAACTTTTCACATGTTTGTAACAAGGTTTTAAACTTTTTTTTAACAATTGAGTTTTTAAACTTAACAAAACATGAAAATCAAGTTCTAATCATAAATTCTTTTCAAAATTAAGACAAAAAATAATTATATAAGACGTAAGTGGTCTATTTAAAACATCTATGCACCTCATTTGAAACTAATAACAGTTAAATTGTTTAATTTTATGCCCAACTAAAGAAAAAAGAAGAGAAAAAATTATATCATTGTTAATGAATTTTTTAATAATTTTGTTAGCTCAAAATTCTCCCAAATCCCTTCTAAACAAGTTATATGTTTTTTACGTGATTATTTTTCATCTTAATTTTAACAAATATCAATAATAAGAGACTTAATTGTTATATTTAGTTAATTTAAAGCCCAATTACTACAGAAAAGGTTTAAACATCGATTTGCATAAAGGCATAAAGTTTAAAGAGAAAATGTGTCGAAACAAAAAAGAAAAAAAAAGTTAAAGCAAAAACGTCAGAAAACATTCTAGAAGTTTAAACGACATGCCACTCAAATGACCACAATATTTCCGGGGGGAAAAAAGAAAAAACGACGAGGGGGACAGAGACCCGGTAGCCATAGGAAAGAGCCGGTGAGCGGCGCATATATTCCCAAATTTCCGGTTTCTCCTCCAATTAACGATCACAATTCGCAAAGGATTCCATTCCCATAATATATATGTATATATATGTATATATATATATATAGTTTCCCTCCATCAACCGATCTTCAACCTTAAGTCGAAGGAACCCTAAAAATCCTCTTTTCGAATTTAAGCAAATCGATCTTCCAAATCGCTTCGGACATTTTTCAAGGTCTCGACCAGAGAGAAAGCTCGGGCTCTGAGCTTCCGAGCATCAGTCGCACCGGCAGCTATTTTGAAGCTTCCAGAAGTTCCTCTCGCTTTCGTCATCATCGGCTTTACCTGAGCTTCTCTCGAGAACAAAGAGGTGCGTAATACTCGGACTGAATTTCTCGAGAAAGTTTGTTGAAATTTTCTTCCTGTTCTTCTCTTTTTTGATTCATTTGAAAGTGGAAAACCTAGGGTTTTTTGTTTGGCGAACCTTTTGACGTGCTCAGAGCGACGGGAAAATGTCGATGGATCTGATACTTAAGCCGTCGTGCCGTGGATGTGGCTCCACCACGGATTTGTACGGAAGCAATTGCAAGCACATGACTCTGTGCTTGACTTGCGGGAAAACTATGGCTGAGAAACATGCCAAATGCTATGACTGTGGCGCCATTGTCACTCGCTTAATACGAGTTCGGTTCTTTTCTCTTCTTCGTGTATTTCTCTAGTATATGTGTATTACCGTGCAAAATTTGCTGTTTGATGTTATATATGATTGTTGGTTTTGGCCAGGGACTATATTGTTTGGTTTGCAGTTTGCTCATAGGAATTTCGTATAAATATCTAACTCCCATTTCCATCAAAAGATATCTTAAATCCATTTTTCTTCAAGAACTCTTAGATGGCTAACGTCAGTGTGGAATTTGGAAACTTAGTGTCGATTTTTCCCAGTTCTTGTATGTCTTAATTCTTAACTATCGTGGTCTTGACGTGATTACTTTTTACTCTTTTTTTGAGGCCACAGAATTATGCGTTCCTTGGTCCTTTTTATGCCAGGAATATAATGTTCGTGCGAGTACTAGCAACGACAAGAACTATTTCATTGGTAGATTTGTGACGGGTTTGCCGAACTTTTCAAGGAAGAAGAATGCTGAAAACAGATGGTCTCTCCAAAAAGACGGATTGCAAGGACGCCAACTTACCGATGCCCTTCGGGTACTAATCCTCAGACTTAGTACTCACTGCTATTCCTTTTTTTCCCTTCCTTTTAATATGTCTTTTGTAGCTTTTAGAGAGTGGAATGCCTAGAGTTGGAATCATGGTAGCTCTAATTGTGCATTATCTGGTCTATTGGTCTAAGTATCTGATCAAGTTTAGTTTTTCATTGGGAGTCTTGAATTCTAAGGAAAATGTGAAACTCATGTCAGAAAATGTTAATCTACCAGCTAAATATCTAAGCACTTTCTAGGTACTTCCTGTTAGGCTACTACACCTAGATTTGTTGAACATCTATACCTTGTTTGCCATGTGCTTTTAAGTTTTGACTGTTTTCCTTATGAACCTAAGATGTCTCTTTTGATCCATTCTACATGGTTAATATTTTTTGGTTGGGCTCCTCATTTAGTCGTGTAAAAACTGTGTCAAATAGGACAAGTACAAGAATAAACCTTGGCTCTTGGAGGATGAATCTGGCCAGTACCAGTTCCAGGGTCAACTTGAAGGTGCACAATCAGCTACTTACTACCTTCTGATGATGCAAGGGAAAGAGTTTGCTGCTATTCCAGCTGGTTCTTGGTATGCATGTCCTATTATTGGTACAGGTTTCCAGAGTTGGTGCTAAAAAAGTTTTCCCCTTTTTGTGCAGAATATTTGGTTTTTTCTTTGTTGCAAATCTTGCTGTGGCGGATAATTCATATTTGAAACACTATAACTCCGTTCATTTTTCTCTTATCTAGTTAATGTTTAGTATTGGTGTATGATAATTTTTAGTTGCAGTTGTAGTGGTTGTTTGATTCATATGATTCTCAGGTACAATTTTAACAAGGTTGCACAATACAAGCAGCTTACTTTGGAGGAAGCAGAAGAAAAGATGAAGAACAGAAAAAAGACTGCCGATGGCTATCAGAGATGGATGATGAAAGCAGCAAATAATGGACCTGCTGCATTTGGTGAAAAGGATAATTTTGATGACAAGGATGGTGGTGCAGCTGGTGGGAGGGGACGAAGGAAAGCATCAGCGGATGAAGGTGAAGGAAATGTCTCAGATAAAGGGGAGGAGGATGAAGAAGAGGAGGCAGCAAGGAAGAACAGACTTGGACTGAACAAAAAAGGTGGTGATGATGATGATGATGAAGGTCCGAAAGGAGATGATCTTGATTTGGATGATGATGACATTGAGAAGGGTAAGGATTTCTTGTTTATATCTTGCTCTTGAAAGATCTCGTTCAGATATTATTTCTCATAGGTAATAATTAAGTTTGCTTCTGAGTTGCCTGTAATTACTTAACACTTAGCTGCTTCTATCATCCATGCAGCCACATCCTATTACAAGTGCTTCAAAATTAAATTTTACATGCTTTTCAAAGTTAGGACTTGGGATTATTGAGATGAGCTGAATTTGGTTGTGTTATTCAAAATTGATTCAAAATTGTTTTACCCCACACGTGGAACTTGGATGGTGTTTGGTTAATTGGAATGTGCAATCAATGCTGGAGCTCATTCTAGTGTTTGGTTGGCCTTTTCTAACGTTGTGAACTTGTACTAGTGGAATACTTAATTTCTCTTCCTATTCCGACCCCATTCTTTTATAGAAAAGCAGCACCTGATTCTTAAGCCTGTCAAGGTGCCTCCTATCTTTCTGCTAGCTACAAAGATCCCCGATCATGTGCGATGTTAATTATATTTGGAGACTGGAGCGAAAGACATTCTCTTTCCCATGCATCAGTCGTCTGGATTTGATGTCTTGTAGGTGATGATTGGGAGCATGAAGAAATTTTCACAGATGATGATGAAACCGTTGGTAATGATCCAGAAGAGAGGGAAGATTTAGCACCAGAACTTCCAGCTCCTCCAGAAATTAAACAGGTTTGTTATTTGCAATTTCTGTATTTGGCAAGTTAGGGTTTTCATGCTCTGCTTCTTATTACACTATTATTTGTAAACATTTTAATTCTTAAGATTTTTAGTAAATCGTTTGTGCTAAAATATACATAAGAGACTAATCCCTTTATAGGCATTTAAATCTGAGCTTTGAGCTTATTTGATACACTAGATTATACATAATAGCAAGCAGTTCTAGTATTCTCAGCTTGACTATGTTTATCTTTGTTCCGAAAAATTTAATTGTAGTATCACGAGAGAATTATAGGATTAGGAACGGTCTTTCTTGGTTGTATTTATTGGCGTGAAGTGAACTTCAAGCGTCACTATTTGTAACATTTTTTTACTCTTTTTTTTTTTTTTTTAAGGATGAAGACGATGAGGATGAGGATAACGAAGAAGAGGGGGGACTAAGCAAATCAGGAAAAGAGTTGAAGAAGCTGTTAGGGCGAGCTGGTGGGCTGAATGATTCTGATGCAGAAGACGACGACGACGACGAAGATGTTAGTTATTTGATCTCTTTATTTTTTTTTTCTTGTCTAATAATAGTAATTTGCTAAGCAGTAAGCTCAAGGGCATCATTCTTGATATTTTATGTCATCATATTGAATTCTACCAGTATGATCTGGATTTTTAAGAAGTGGTGAATGAGACCAAATTGGCATCTCTGTCTTTAACTTGGGAGTTCCTGGAAGAATTACTGTGTTTTAATGAGGTGCATATGTACTCTTCGTTAATGGGTCCTTTTGTTTCTGGTTTTTATAGCTGGATGATGATATTGGCGTCTCACCTACGGTGGCTCCAAAGCAGAAGGATGCAGTTAAAGAGGAACCTGCTGAGAGCAGTCCTGCAAAACCAACGCCTTCTGCTTCTGCCAAGGGAACCTCAACAGCCTCCAAGTCAGCAAAAGGGAAGAGAAAGCTCAATGGCGATGATGTCAAGCCATCTTCTAATGTTGCACCTCCAAAGAAGGTGAAGACGGAAAACGTATGCCAATTCTACTATAAGATTTTCTTTGTTTGTGCATGTTTTAATTAAATCATCAAAACTGTCCTGGTGTCTTAAAGCACACTATCAGTAATTTACTTTTACTTGTATTTATTTATTTATTTATTAATTTTTCAATTTGTGTTGTAATTTGATCAGGAACAAAAAACTTCAGAACCTGCAATTCCTTCTAAGAGTAACGTACCTTTGAAAGGTACGCCATCATCATCTTCTAAAGCTCCAGGGACGTCACCTGTTGGACCTGTCACTGAAGACGAAATTAGGGCTGTTTTGGTGCAAAAGACACCGGTGACCACTCAGGATCTTGTTGCTAAATTCAGGGCGAGACTCCGAACACCTGCGGTATGATCTTTTCATGCTTTACAAGTCTTACACTCTTTCTTCCTGAGCATTTCTCCCCAAGCTATGTAGAATTTATCGAAGAATCATCTCTTGTCCTGGTTGTCTTGCAGGATAAAAATGCTTTTGCAGAAATTCTGAGGAGAATTTCGAAGATTCAAAAAACGAATGGGTCTAACTACGTTGTGTTGAGGAATAAATGATTAGATCCTTGTTCAGTTCATGCTCTTATGGTATCACTTTGAAGGGAGAGTTGAAGTCTTTTTTCGTTTTCTATTTTCCTGTACTAGTACAGGATATACAAGGTTGCAGGCTATATAATGTGAGGGTATAACCCATATAATGCGATGGTCTTACAATCCTACCAAGGTACCAAACAAAAGATGTTGTAGCATTCATTAACGTCTCCTCCTTTCCATTAACAAAAGGAAACAAAAAAAAAAAAAATCAATTTTCTTCTCAATCAAAATTTCGTTTTTTGGGTTATGAATATGATAATAAAAATGTACTTTCTACCCTTTTAGCATTATTATTATTATTATTTTTTAATAAAAACTTGTTACTTTCTGGGCTATGGTAAGATGAGAGATAAGCCCAATGGAACTACTGTTTCGTGCGAGGGATGTGATATTACTTGTCTCGTGAGCATGACCCATAACAAAGTGATCAAAAAATATCGTGAGCATGACCCATAACAAAGTGATCAAAAAACAGCAGTTTGGCCTGTTCTGGTATACAGATATTATACACAATTAATTAACTACATAATGGTAATAACTAAGCAGTTAATTTTAATTTTCATTGTGCTTCGTGAATATCCCTAAATTTCTTACAGGTCACTCCGTCTCAAAAGTTTTTTTTTTAATTTTTCCCACAAACTCATACTAATCTCTGTATGAATGAGAGCCAACTAATCTATCCAGTTTCAAGCCATCAAATGTTGCACATCCAAATAAAGTTAAAATGGAAAATGTATGTCGTTTCTTTATGAGTTTTTGTCGCTTTTTTTTATTTTTATTTTTATTGAATCATCAGACACTCTCTTAATGACTTAGACCTTGCTGGGAGTAATTTTATTTTATTTATTTACTCTGTAATTTGATCAGGAGCAAAAACCTTCTGAACGTGTGCCTACTTCTAAGAGTATTAATGTAATATCAAAAGGTGCGTCATCATCTTCTAAAACCAAGAGGACATTATCTGCGGGACCTGTTCCCAAAGAAGAAATGCAAAAGACACCGGTGACGATACATGAACTTGTTGCTAAATTCAAGCCGAGACTCCGAGCGGTAGAGACGCCTACGTTCTTTCATGGTTTAGTAGTGCTCTAAAAACTCAAGTTTCCAAGCCTTTTAAATGTATTTGATTGTACACTAATATATGTATTACTTTATGGCACTGGCGGAATTGAAATGTCCTGGCACCAATAACTTTGTTCACCCATGACCATGACAATTTAGGCTGGCCTGCCATGATATATACAATTAAGATAATACTCTCTTATTTTCGTTTGTTTTTTAGGCTAAGAAAGCTTTTGCAGAAATAATGAGAAGAATTTCAAAACTTCAAAAGACGAGTGGATCTAGTTACATTGTGTTGAGAGATGAGTGATTAGACCCACTATTGTTCGTCCTTACATTGGAGTGATCAGCAGCAACATTTCAGGAATTGAATCGCATATTGGAAGTACGGAACTGCCATCTTATAACCTAAAAGTTATTGCAAGATTCATTTTAATACCTTTCCCTTGTATCCATTTAAAAAAAAAGAAGTTAATGTAAGATTCATTTTAATATCTCTCCCTTCTATCTCCATGGAAAAAAAATGGTTTTCTTTAAAGGAAAAAAAAACACTAGATATCACTTCAAATGACATAAATTTCAACTGATCATACATGGACGTATAAAATTTTATGACGTCTATGTTTGAAATAAGGGGATCTTAGAGTTAGACATACGAATATAGATTTGTCAAAAAATTGTGGCGACGTTCACCAATAATGACATACAATATAACTCTTCTTTTAAACGAAGATTTTTCATCCTGAGCTTCTATATATTTATTTTTTAATTTGAATTGAGCTCCATTGGAATCTGGAGTGATTTTTATTCCTCTGCGAATTATTAATGTGGTATACTCTGGCATAGTAGGTTGTGCTAGGAAACTAGATCCATCATCTCATCATAATGAGCAATTAACAATAATATCCCTGAAATGCTTTAATATTTCCACCAAAACAACAATTAACTATAAGGATAGCACACCATTTCCCAAAAAGAAAAAAGAAAGTCCTTGAATCCTGTCCCAAAGACAGTTTTACACAGGAAAGCAAGCTATTTGGGAGCAGACGTATTGCCTCTTTAATGACGGATCATGAGGAGGCTTAGAAATCCAAACACAAACAGAAACGGGCTTGGGCTTAACTGGGCCGATCCAGATGGAGATGTGGGCCCAGCTGCGACGGTGGGTCCTTCGGCGATGACTTCATGTTCCTCTGATGCAGTCACCTGAAGAATTCCAGCTCCAGGATGGCTCTGCTTAGGCAGAACCTCCACGTTTAACTTGAAGCCGTTCTTGCAGTGCTCAGACTTGCTGCTCGCGAAGTAGCGGATTCCTTCCGTCTCCAGGGAGATGACATCTAGGCCGTCAGCGAACATCCTGATGGGATTTCTTACATCGCACGCCTCGTATTCCTTCCTGCTTCCCAGCTCAGCTACACTACCCTGTTCTGCCGAGTAGGTGAACCCTGCTCCCACAAAACGCTCGTGAATTTTTTTTTTTTAAATATAATTATCCAACATCCTCTTTTTTTTTTTTTTTTTTTTTTGTGCAATAGTTAAAACAAAACAAAAAAAGAAAAAGAAAGAGATAAAAACCTCATGTCTTTAGTAATGTTTTAAAAATAGTTAAAAATAATTTTATTTTAAAAAATAAAATTTTTAGGTGAATTATATTAAAAATATTTTTAAAATTTTTAAAAAATATGTAAAAACATTCCAAAAAAATCTCAAACCAAAACCAAAACCAACGCCCCTCATTCTTAACCATGCTAGTTGACTGGTGGGTTCTAAGCGCTCGTGTGACAAAATCCCAGTTTTATTCTCTGGAAATATATGTGCTAGGTACGAACTTTACGTATTACACTATTTATTTAACAGATTGATTTATGATTAAAACTAGTGTTATATTTTGCACGCTTTAAACTCTTAATACGCTCACAAATCACATCGTTGAATTAATATAGTATGTAAAACAACAATTCCTATAAAGACTGACAGCTTATACCATAGAAAATCTATATTTCTCCTTTTTTTTTCTCTCTTTTTTTTTTTTCTTTTTTCTTTTCCCAATGGATCAGTTCTTTTTGTACTCAAAAGTAGAAATATCTGTAAACTTACGCAAGGAAAGGTGCATTTTCAGAGCCAAAAAAAGAAAAAAAAAAAAAAAAGAAAGGCCCTTCTCACCAATGGAATATATAGCCAATACAATGAAATTCTTACCAAGTTAAAAGGAAAAAGAAAAAATTATGGTCCGATGGAACCTGCAAATGGTTAACTACTGCCCAAATCTTCAATCGTATTTTATATCTCTGAATTTTTTTTTCCAACCAAAATAAGATTTCTAGAAGCAAACTTGCAAAATAGGCACGGTTGAAGGCGAACAAAAAAGAAAGAAAGAATCAAATAAAGGACATCAACAGGAGATATGCATGTAAACAAAAGGGGCACGAGAAAAATATACATAATATGAGTGGTTTTTATTTAAAAAAAAGTTTTGAAGAGAGAGAGTACTCACAGATTTTATCTCCGACCCTATAGATTTCGCCGGAGGACCCAGAACCGACGTCGGGAGAAGCGTCCCAGCCACGTTCTCGTCCGACTACATGGTGAACTTGGGCTCGAGCCCATTTGCCATCGAGGCTCATCGTCGCCGAGACCAGAATCACCACGGCCCAACCCACCACCTTCACTCCGGCCATCTTTTGCTTCACTCACAAAAAGAAAGAAAAAAGAAAAAAGAGCTAAATATATTTTTAAGAATAAAATGAGAGAGAGAGAGAGTTGGGGTGAATAAAAAGGCGTGTAAACAGTGCCTTGGCAAAGGAAATTGTTTGGCCGTGAGTAGTTGATTGCTTTCCACGCAATTTCCTTAGCCTTCGAACTTTACTACTTGGGTTGGCTTATCTTTTTTCGGTGCTATTATGTGTGTGTGTGTGTGTGTGTGTGTGTGTATATATACAAACATTTAACGCGCCCCCAGGACTGTTGGTCTGTTTGGTGGTGGCCCACTCAAAAAATCCCCTATCTGCGAACTTGTTGGTTAGCTAGGTCCTATGAGCTCGTGTTAATTTTGACTTAACAAACTTTTATGGTTGGATTATTTGGTGTTATCCTATGTTTATGAATGTTAGGTTTCATTAAAACTAGAGATTTTTTTTAGATAATAGGAGTCAAATCAAACTAAATGTAGCCAAATGTTACAAAGGACCTGTTTGGTATTGTTTTTCAGGGTTATTTTCAACTTTTGTAATCATGTATAGCAGCCTATAGTAATTTACGGTGTTTGATAAACCTTTTTTTTTTTTTTATGAAATTGCTTCTAAAACGTGCTGCCCAATAGGAGATTTTAAGAAGCAAGTCATAAATTGCTTTTCATGGCATAACAAAAGCACAATTATAACACTGTAAAAGTAACAACATAACACAACAATACTAAGTTGGTTTAAGTGTTATATGAAAGAAAATAGAGTGTTATATAAAAATAAGAACAATGTTATAAGTATCTGATTGATTTGGGTGCTTTATCTGAAACAATTCCTAAAAATCATATTAAATAAAAACACAAAAGCATAATTATAACACTATAAAAGTAACAACATAACACAACAATACTAAGTTGGTTTAAGTGTTATATGAAAGAAAATAGAGTGTTATATAAAAATAAGAACAATGTTATAAGTATCTGATTGCTTTTCATGGCATAACAAAAGCATAATTATAACACTGTGAAAATAACAACATAACACAACAATACTAAGTTGGTTTAAGTGTTATATGAAAGAAAATAGAATGTTATATAAAAATAAAAACAATGTTATAAGTATCTGATTGTCTTATTTGATTGCTTTTCATGGCATAACAAAAGCATAATTATAACACTGTAAAAGTAACAACATAACACAACAATAGTAGGTTGGATAAAGTGTTATATGAAAAAAAAAATAAAGTGTTATATAAAAATAAGAACGATGTTATAAGTATCCCATTGGTTTGAGTGCCTTATCTGAAACAATTCCTAAAAATCATATTAAATAAAAACACAAAATTGAAAAAACTTGAAGAAGAAAAAGCGATGGTTATTATACATGCACAATATCAGCAAGTTTTTTTTTTAAAAAAAAGAAATCAATAAATAGTTCTCCTAAAGCTACCATTATCCATTGTCCTATTTCATGATGGCCGGTTATCTCTCGTGACACATGTGCAGCAATTTCGTCGGAGATCAAGGATGTCTTGTTGATGTGACCCTCCACACTCTACGTGACAGTCAGTCACAGTACCCCAAAGAAAGAACGTTATGCTGGTGGTCGAAGGGGCGCTCTTGCCTGCACCTTCCAATTTTGGCTGTGGCCTTTTAATTCCAAGTCTACATTAATATATTCTTCTTCTTCTTCTTCTTCACTTTCTTTTTCTTCTTTTTTTTTATTCCAAAAAAAAAAAAAAAAATCTTCTATTACATTATCATTCATTTTAGGTGAGTACGGAAATCACAATACTCGTGTCTTATGAATCATAAGATATATTGACAGGATATTTAGCATGGTAATTAAAAGCATTGACTAGAATTGTAAACATTGTAACATGTGAGAGTTTTATACTGTAACAATTTTTTTATTTTTATTACAGAATGTGAGAGTTTTATACTGTTTTTAACTGAAAAATTAATTGAAACCAATTAATGTCAAATAAGTCATAATTGAATTTTAGCGCTTTAGGTTGATAACGGCATTTTTCCTACATACTCGTTTCTGTCTTTTTCAGTTAGTTTTTTTTTTTTTTTAACTATTTTTTGTTAGAGGACGCTTACCTTTTTTCCCAGACCAAATCGTGAAAAATAAGATTTCAATTTGGAGATAAACTAGCCCCTAATTTCCTTTTAGCTAGACGTGCGAACTTTTTGGTAGCTAACAATATGGCAACATTTTGTT
>CAMOHE010052515.1:0-10117 GCA_946598075.1 Artocarpus hirsutus | reverse complement strand
AGAGCTTTATGCCTTGTCTCTTTAGTTAGAAATTGAAGTGAGAAATGAGAGAATGAGAAACTAGAGAAGAGAGCGGTGATGGTTGAATAAATAGGCATCAAAATAATTGAGGAGCGGGAGAGAATTAAATGAGCATTAAATGAAAATATTATCATGTCTCCCATGGAGACTTTTAGCAAATAATGTTATCATAATTGATGGGGCAAATGGGGTAAGTTGTAGAAGAAAATGAAGGAAGCATTAAAAAGGTGGTTAAGAAAATATATCGATGTCTCCTGGTAGTTGATGTGAATTAATTCTATGTCTCGAAGTAGTTGAGGCTACTTAATTAAGCATTAATGCAGCTGGACAAGGTTGGTAGAAATGAATGATAGGTATATTTTAAATATTTACTATGGGGACTTAGTAAAAATGCTAAAGTGACATTTTATTCATATGATTTTACAAAAATCATACCCGTTAAAATAACGGGTGTTTCATTCACTACACGACCCGATCTCTGATATGGCGTCATGCCCGTATATCTTTTTGTAATTAAAATCTCTATTTATCAAATATAATAATTAACATTTATTATAAGGTTTATTACAAAAACACCTCAATCTACTGTTTAAGAAAACAGTTATCAAGAAATCCTTTTTCAACCAATCATTAAAAAAAATATTTTATTAAAAATCACTTTGAGGCCAAAACACTTAAAATTGGCTACCAAAGAAGGGGTAGAAGTCCTACCTCATTACTCGTGCCGGTATCCCACACCGTAATCCTGGTCCGCTACACGTTAGCTCTGCGGATCCACGCACAACCTTAAATGAAAACTAGGTCTATTAGTATCTAACCCGAGATATCTTAGGTTATTAAATCATCTCATGGTGTCCTAGTGTGCCATTTAAGTTTATAAAATCATTTTATAAAGTTAGAATTTCAATCAGGATTCAAAACAGTGAAAACGGGTGAAAATCACAAAAATTGCACCATGCCCAAGAATAGAAAAAAACAGAGTAGAAAAACAATCAGGATTCAGGCATGGGTAATCATCATAAAGAATAGAAAAACAGAGTAGATTGCTTTTTAATGCATTAAAACAAGTTTTAAACAAGATTTTTGGAAAAACCCAAAAATTAGAAAAATTGGAGAAAAATGAAAAATCTTGATTCAAATCCGTTTTTGATGACACAAAGTTTATATTCAGGTTAATCTAAGTTCATCTAACCTAGATTGAAAGATTTCTAAGCTTAGAAACGCTTAGTTTTCAAAATGCAAAAAAATTTAAAAAATTGAAAAAGCTTTGAAAATTCGATATTAACCTTGAATCGAAGCTTGAATCGAGTTTGTAGTTGCTCAATCGCGTTCCCAAGCCTTCAATCCACAATCCCGAAGCTTTATATCAAATTTTGGTTTAAAATTTTGGAGAGAGAATGAGAGAGAGAGAGACAATCCAAGAGAGGGAGAGGAGAGAAAGAAGAGCGAGTGAGAGTGAGGGAGAGTGAAAGAGAGTGAGATTTATAAAGAGAAGGAAGTAGTTTTCAATACCACGTCCCGCACGTGGTTTTCCAAAGTGGGACGTGTTGGTCATTTGATAAATTGTTTTGTTTCAAAATTTAAAATAACAATTAAAAATAATTAAGAGTAATTAAAAATATTAAAATAATCAAAAGTATTATAAGTTTAGAAATTTCACATAATAATCAAATTAAGCTTAAAATATTCATTATGGCACACTAATTCACCATTCTACACATTAATAACATTTAATTAACTTTGGGGTGTTACAGTCACATTCCCAAGTGCTAATATTCTATATTTAAAATTTGTGAATAATTAACCCCTTAGTAATCATGAGTAGTAGTATATAATGCATCATAAATTTAAAGCTATGGGAGACTTGTATAGTTTTTACGTGAAAAATCTAATTGGTAAGAAAAAAAATCATTATGATTGAAAGTGTTGGTGATATGTTTTACCAAGTTTATGTTTAAGTTTGTTGCAACAAGTTTGTAGTAAACATAAAACAATAAATAGAGAGGAGAGATTTGTATCACAATTTGGCAATATCCTACATCCACGGGGCCACACCCAAATATTTGAACACTTCACCAAGTAAACAAAATTAAAAATCAATCGGACTTATTCAACCCGAGACTCCCTCTCTAAGTATGATGCCTATGACTTATTACTTAATAAACATGCTTAGCGAGATCCCCTCTACTTAATGTTGAAATCCCTTCAACTCTAAGTTTTCTCCTGAAAACCTAAGGAATCTTCCCCCAAAAAAATTAAAAAAAAAATAAGACACTCTTAAAGTGATCTCTCAATAATTTTAAGACTCTCAAGACATGTAAAGACTACTATGACACTTCATATAAATAGCCAATATTTCTTGCAATTCTAGATCTTGAATATTTTTGAAAATTTATTTATGTATTTATACATACTTGCATGTATGCATGTATAAATATGCACATATAATAACTATGTCATCAAATAAATTTGAATTTTTTTACTACACAAATTTTTCGTTTAAAAAAGAGTGTAAAGGCACTTGAGAAAATTTAAATCTTGCTTTATGAATCTTTCAACACATCAAACATTGATATTGTCGTCAACAAAACCATCCATCGACAAAAATTTTGTTTTCAGAATACTTGTTCAGTTTCGTGTACCGTGTTGTCATTGATGTTGATGGCGGGGGCATGAAACTTGAACTTGATGATGCGCAAGGGCTACTTGTAAAAGAAGTACCGTAACTCTAAATCTTCCTTTTTTTGGTCCATTAGGGTCTTGGTGTATTTTTAAGTCCTCAAGTAGTTGAACATGTTCTTGTATCATACAACTTTCCTTGTATGGCACTGCTATAATTGGGGCTATTAGCAACGATAATTTTTACAACGATAAAAGTCACAGCAAATATTCATGCAGTTGCCACAACATAACATTGCAAATGTGTGCTCTGTACACACCACCATAATGTTGTCGCTAACACAATTTGCGATGACAATCGTTCATATTTGCCTTGACATGTCATCACAAATAATTTAAAAAATATCCTTTTGTATTTGCCGTTGCAATTAATATTTGACACCTAAACCTATATGGCGCAAAGTTTTCTTGCGTCACTATATAGGTATTTGTGATGATAATGTCGTCACAAATGATAACAAGGTGCACGTGGCAATCGCCAAGTTCATATTTGCAACGACAATATCATCGCAAATATTAATGGGATACAGCTGTGTTTGACTGTCAAACACATTGACAGTGAGAATATTCATGACGACCAAGTCATCGCAAAAGGTGAAAATTTAATTTTTTGCCAAAATTTTGGTAGAGGAAAAAGTGATCTATTAAATTTTATTTGCGACAATATTTTTATTTTGCCCTTGCAAAAAGTTGTTCAAGAATCATCTTCTCTAAATTAAATGAGACGTCGTCATTTTGTTTATCTTTTGCGATGACATTGTACTTATTTGCAAGACATTGTTTATCTTTTGTGACGGCATTGTACTTATTTGCAACGACAAAATGTCATCGCAAAAAGATCTACTTATAAACGAACCCAAGAGCTCATCTTCCTCCATTTTCTCCATCGTCTTTCTCCTCCTCATAAGGATTCTCTCTGTTTCTCCACCCTTTCCACCTCAAATCTATCCCAAACTTCCAAAAACACATGGATTCATGAGTTTTATATTGTAGAAACTCATATTATTAAACAATATTTTCTCCCTAAATTTGAAAATCCCTAAACTTTTTCCCTGTTGAGTTTTGGATCATTTTGGTTGTTTTTCAACCATCCAACGTTAAAGTTTTCACTGCTATCCTCGTTTTCTAACCCTCATTCTTAATGGTTTTAGATTATGTAAGTTTTTAGTTTTTTGGTATTTAGATTTTTGGAATTGTGTTGTGAATTGGATTTTTGGAATTGTGAATATGTTAGTTGGATTATAAATTGTTGTAGGATCATAAATTGTGATTGTGATTGTTTTTAAAATTGTGTGATATAGGATTATTATAATGTGGATTGTTGTAGAATTAGATTTTTGGGATTGTGATATTTGATATTTGGATTTTTAGGTTTATGATTGTTGTTTAGTATGGTGAATTATGATTGTGATTGTTATTGGAATTTTGTAGTTATGGTTAAATTAGTAATAAGTTGTCTATCCAAGTGGTTTAGGTTGAAAATAAAATTAAGTTAGCATAGTATAAAATTAATTTTAATGCATTATAGTAACTAAAAAATTGGAAGAATAAATGTTAAAGTTATTAATAATAATAATTTAATATCACATTCAAAGTTGTTAATACTAGTTAAAAAATTAAAATAACATTGCTACAAACTGAGGATTTCATGACAATTTATAACCGTCGTGAAAACTTCAGTTGTGGTACAAAATAGAGTTTTCACGACAATTTTTTACTGTTGTATAATAGGAAAAATGGCGTAGAAAGTGTGATGTGGATAATAATTTTCCACGACAGTTTCCCAGAAAACCATCATGGAATAGAGGTTTCCACGATAGTTTTTTGAAAAACCGTCATGGAATAAAGGATTTCACGATGGTTTTTTGAAAAATCGTCATGGAATCTCAAATATTCCATGATGGTTTTTCACGTGGAATATTCAAATTCCACGACGGGAAGCCTCTATTTCATGACTGTTTTTTGAAGACCATCGTGAAAAATTAGTATCACCACACAAAAAATTCTCCAAAAATTTTTTATTTCCCATGGAATGGCCAGTTTCGTGTGTTATCCATTACAACAAGGCCCTAATTGCATACAAAAATTAGTGTATAATGAAATTACAAGGTATTTATAAGATCATTTACATTTGAGCTATTTTAAGCAATTGTTTATCTACTATCTCCATCTATCTATCTAAAGAGCACATACCTATTTGCAAATTGTACCCACTCTAATCTAACGTCATGTATATCCATATGCATATAAAAATCTTTTTTTCCTAAGGCTTGTATACCACTTGTAATTATATCTCGCATGAAATGTAGAACAAAAAAACCACATTCTACATTTCGTTGTTGTCTTGGACACTTACATTTGGAATACAGCATTCCGTTCGGTCGGTTCATGATACCGGTTCATGCTTTCTGCTTGAAGCTTCTAATCGTTAAGCACCCTAACAATATGTCATGTTTAAATGAATTAATAGACGATATGATTATGTAGGACTAAAAATAGTTAATTTTATAAGAGAATATTAATACTTACAATCTCGTGACTGATACGAAATCCTCACGTGGTGGGTGTTCGAGGAGTCAAACCAATATATTTAGTCCTCCCATAGCGAAATAAGTGCCAATAGCCAATGTTCTCTAATATTGTATGGCAGGATGCTAATTTCCCCCTCGGTGCTTGAGCTAATAGGTAGAGGTGTGATATGGCGTGCTCTCTACAATCACTCTGTAGGTCTCTTATAGCACTTGAAACAATCGCCAGAGATATGAAGCCAAAATTTTGCACCAAGCCTTAAAGTTCACAATATGTTGCCAAAAAATAACAATAAAAAACAATACAGCCAATTATTTGAAAGCACCTTACAACTCTACCTATATTTTAAAAATATGATATAAGGATGGAGTTTTTACCAGAGGTATACTAGGATATAGTTAGCCCTGATTTTATCAAAGTTGATGAAGATGTAAACATCTTCATACCCCACATAGATAGGCAATTTATTACCAATGACATTTACCGGTATCAAGCACTGAATCGTTGACCCATCGTGCATGAAAGAATGTGCGTATAAAGCCAACTACATAAATTCTTGAGGTACTAAAGCGAAGTTAAATGCAGGCAGTTGCTTATTAGCAACGGATTGTTTTTGTTCTTGTTCTACCTCAGGTTGTGATTGTCCTGCTTTTGTAGAGCTTTTCTTTTTTTGACGTTTCTTTTCGCATAGATCTTGTGGAACGTAGCTAGGCATTCGACTCATCTTCGTCAATGCTATGACTTTAACTAACCTCTTCGGCCATCCGACGAAGCTTCCAACTACTTCACCCACAGTTGTTGCTTCAAGTGTTGGAATAGACAATTCAATTATTCTAACTCTAATGGTAGTGATGCTAACGCATACTTTTTCTTCCCCTAATAGTTATCCATTAACTGTATCAGTTGGAAGACTTTCCATCCACACCTTCCTAAGCACAACAAGTGCACACCCACCATTAATTCTATCCTCAAAAAGAGCCTGCATTGTTTGCGCTCTTGATGAGGAGGTGAAAATTGGACTTCTAGAGCTTCTGCTACATTATTGGGAGGGTTATAACTAGCTTTGAAGCTGTTGCATTGTGAGAAGCTATCATTTGTCGACTTGACATATCCTTGGGAAATGAGCTCGGTCACAAGACCTTGTAGTTCTGCAATCTCCATCTGCATCTTTGACATTTGGGAATTCAATTTCAAAGTATCTGATTGAAGGTCGAAGTATTGAGACTGCTTCACATACTTTGATGGACCGCAAACACGTCTTGAATGTTTCGGTTTCCCTCGTTAAAATGTCATCATTACCAACCGATTGGAAGCTCCCTTGACTTTGTTGAGTCGTGTATTCATCCTGTAAAACAACAACACAACCATATTATTCAAATCATCCTTCATATGGTATTAAATTACAAATTAATTATTCGTGTTCAATAAACTTACAATCAAGTTTCAAATTTCTGCTACTTTTGGATTTTTAAACTGAATATCAGGAACTTGACGTGATTTTACCCACAAGTCCTCCTGTGTTGGTAGCACGCCCATCTTAGCAAACTGTGTTACGCTATGTTAGTAACATAGTAATGATAGAATAACTGATATATGTAATATGAGTAAAATATTAACGTACCAAGGATTGCTTGAGCTCTCTACATCTGACTCGGCCAATCATCGAGTAGTATTCATTTTTCGCTCTTATTTTTCTTGTATTTGATGATAGCAGTTGGAATTTGATTGACCGTCGATATCTCACAAAAGCTTCCCAATCATCATTGTTTATAGAAGGGTAGTAGTGTACTACCATAAGAGGCTCTTTATATACATTTTCATCCTCCTTTAGAATGAAAAGGTACGGCTATACGAAGGTAACGTAGAGGCCAGATCTGAACCCTTTTGCTAATTCACCACAAACCTTCAAAGCCCTTTTCCTATACCAATCCTCGACTGTGAAAGCTTCGTATATCTCTCTCTAAATCACATCTTTTACTTTATCCAAATCCTTAGACCTCCAATCTTTTGTCCATATCGAAACGTGCTCTCGGCTGAGGACTCTGATCCAATTGCTTAATTCATTGCCAGGTGCGCTTTTCGATTGGCCTTTTGAATCAAAAGTCACTTCAATTCTTAAACCTTTCTCTCTCATCCGATGAATTTTTTTCATCAATGTAGCCCTTCGCTCAAAGTTTACTTTCGGATCAAATTCGGTTCGCCTTCATGGCTTACTACATTAGTTTCCCTTGCTATATTGTGATGAAGATGAAGTGCAGTCTTCGTACTCGTCTTCGTATTGGTCACTATCGATCTCATGAGACACTGTACCTGTGTAAAGTAACTAGAAACTAACACATACATAGTAATGTTAAATCACATATTACACATATTCACATCTTCACGTATTCATCTTCATACATTTTTAATTATACAATTTCACATATTCATATAATTTCACATATTACACATATTCACAAATTTACAATTTCAATTACATAATAATTTCACAAATTACATATATTCACATAATTTAACATATTATACATATTTACATAACTTCACATATTACACATATTCACAAATTTCAATTACTCAATATCACATATTACACATATTGAGATTTTCACATAATTTCACAAATTCACATCTTCACATATTCTCAAGTTTACAATTTCAAGTTCCCAATTTCATATCTTGACATAATTTCACATATTCAACTCTTCACATATTCACAAGTTTACAATTTTAACTACACATTTTCACATATTCATATAATTTCACATATTACACATATCCAAAAATTTACAATTTCAATTACACAATTTCACGATTACACATATTCACAAATTTACAATTTCAATTACATAATTTCACATATTGCACATGTATGATTTGGGGTGTGAGGGGGGTGGGGGGGCAAGGGACTAAAGGGGGTGGGTGGGGGGGGTCGAGGGGGTAGGTAGGGGGGTGGGGGATGGTTAGGGGGGGAGGTGGGCTGAGGAGCGAAGGGGGCTGGTGGGGGGGGGGGGCGGGGGCTGGGTGCTGGGGTGAGTGGCTAGGGGCAAAGGGGGTGGGTGGGGGAGGGGCTAGGGCAAGGGGGTTGGGTGGGGGTGAGGGCTTAGGCGAGGGGTGAGGGGCAAAGGGGTGGGTGGGGCAAGAGGGCGGGTGAGGGGGGCTAGGGCGAGGGGAGAGAGAGAGGGAGGGGGAGCTTATCGACAGCAAGTAGCGATGGCAGCGGAGGCGACAACAGTGGAGGTGATGGCAGTGGAGAGAGATAAGGATTTTAGAGAGAGAAAGAGAGAGGAATTTTAGAGAGAGAGGGCGCGCACTCAAAATGGGGGTAGGCAAAAATTTCAAAAATTTAAAGGAGGAAAATTATGCTTTCATGACGGTTTTCATAGAAACTGTCATGGAATGTTGAAGGCTTCCATGATGGTTTTTGCAAAAACCTTCGTGGAAGCCTATCACAGCATAAAAAATGCTATGATAAGCTATAGCATTCCACGACAGTTTTTGTAAAGGCCGTCATGGAAGCTTATCATTCCACGATGGTTTTTGCAAAAAACGTCGTAAAAAATTATGTAAAATATTCGTACACATGATTTTCTTTGCTGCCCAAGGTGGCTATCCAGTGTGTTAAGCATCCAATGGCCTAGAATGTATACTTTTTCTTTGTTTTCACCACAAATATAACTATAGATAGATATACAAAACCTTTAAAAAAGATGAAACATGAAATAAATTAATTAAAGACAAATGTTAAAATAAATTAACATAAATTGGTTTATAGATGCCCATTTTTTCTCTTTTTTTCATTAGTTCCTCAATACATATCCATTCCACATCTTCACAAAGCAAGTGCAAAACATCATCTTCAAAATTATCTATCTCTTCAACCGGTGGCAATCCCTTTGTGAATGAAAAGATGTCTGTGCAATCCTTAGCAACTTCTTCACCGCCGATAAATATTCTTGGCTTTGTCAAGTCATAACTTGGATCTATAGCATAAAAAACTTGGATTGCTTATGATGCCATAATGAAGGGATCATTCCTATATCCCAATCTTCTAAAGTCAACCACCGTGATGCCGTCATCATCATTCTTAACATAGTTATTGTCGACCCACTAGCACTTAAAAAGTGCTATGTGTAATTCCCCATAATCAAGTTCCCAAATATCTTTAATGAAACCAAAGTAGTTCATGGTCCCATATACCGGATTCTTGTCCTTGGTGGAGGCAATATGCATAGCCTTAACACGGAGATTCACATCGCTATTTTGCACTGGATGCTTCTCATCTCTTTCACGAGTGTAGAAAGTGTAACCATTTATGAAATATGGCGTATGCCTTGTAACTACCAACGATGATCCTCTAGCTAGGTTCTTCAACTCTTGTGACATGCCTCCATCTTGTGATGTGGAGCACTTGCCATAGATGTGTGCTCTAATCTACAACCGAAAGGTTCAGTTGTGTTCATCTTGCAACCACTTCTCATTTCTTGCTCTTTTTGGGTATGCTTTTTTTAATTCATTCATGTACACCTCAATGAAAGGGCTCCACTTCATGTAAAATGATTTTATAAACTTAAACGGCACACTAGGACACCATGAGATAGTTTAGTAACATAGGATATCTCAAGTTAGATATTGATAGATGCAGTTTATATATATTAGGTTGTGTGTGGATTCACGGAGCTAAGTTATAGCGGACCAGGATTACGGTGTGGAACACTAACACGAGTATCGAGTTAGGACTTCTACCCCTTCCTTGGTAGCTAGTTTTAAATGTTTTGGCTTAAAAGGAATTTTTAACAAAAAGGTTTTCAAATGATTGGTTGAAATACATCTTTATTGACTAATTTCATAAATGATAGAATTGAGGTGATTTTTCATAAAAAACCTCATA
>CAMOHE010052514.1:53058-126567 GCA_946598075.1 Artocarpus hirsutus | reverse complement strand
ACATAAGTTTTCCTTAATTTTCACAAAATAATCAATTCAAATTTAAATTACTCATTATGGCACACTAATCCACCATTTAACACTCTAATACCATTTAATTAACTTTGGGGTGTTACATTCATACTCGACCAGCTCGATCTGGACTCTCGCATCTTCAGACTCGATCAACTCGATCTGAACTCTCACCTCGCCATCTTCATGGCTCAACTACGGATCTGACCAGCTCAATCCGTACGCTTTCACCTTGCCATATTCATGGCTCGACTATGGATCCAACCAGCTCGATCCTTACACTTTCACCTCACCATCTTCATGGCTCAACTTTGGATTTGGCTGTATCGATCCGATCATTCTCTATGGCCATCTTCATGGCTTACTTTTGGACTCGACTAATTCAATTAGAACGGCTTGTGCTTCCAAAATCATGGCCTTAGACTTGATCAATTCGATCCAAAACCATACTTGCTAACTGGTGCCATAATTAGGGCTTATAAGATAAAGAGAATTCGTTCAACTCTTGGGGTTTGTTTTTACATTTTTGTGGTGATTATAGCTTTATTCGAACTCTCGATCTTACGCATCCATTTCTTGGCTCAAGGACGTGCTTAGTTTGATCGATTCTAAAAGAGTCTTATTGCCATCCGCGTGGCTCTATTTTGCCCGTAACTATGTTAATCTATGAGAAGTTTGATTACGCCTGAATAGCGGCCCCAGTTTATATTATAATAATCCATTTGGATTGATACCTTGATTTATCGCATATTATTGGTTTAGTTACTACTTTCTGATTAACCAAGAGATTGATCTTTGCATACAGGATAAAACGTTGTTAATCTACTAGTAAATTCAAAAAGTTGAATTTGAGATTTGAAGTTTCATTCATTGGAATAAAATGTTCGGTACAAACAAAACAAAAACGATAGTTCAAATATAAAAACAAAAGAATAAAAAATCTCCTCCCCCCATAAATTGAGCATTTTCACCCTCGATCAGCTCGGCAATTGGGGGCTCTATGACTTCGCCACTTGACATCAAAACAGTACTTGGCTCAAGGGCAATAGGATTGGTGGGAACATCATGGTGAACCGATTCGCCTTTATCTGTGACCTGAGCAGTCGAATCGTCTTGGGACAGTAACTCTTACAGTTCCTTAATCTCGTCATCGATCGCTTCGACACTAAGTTGACCTGAATTGAATTCTAATAAAGTCTCAAGTCATGCCTTGAAGGAAAAAGTTTTGTGGACCTCGAGCAGCTGCTCCTTGATTTCTTCTATGTCTTTGTCCTTTGCAGCTATAGTTTTCTTGAGCATATTAACTTCTTCCTTGGAAAGTCAAAGGCTACTAAACAAGCTCAGCACCTTTTTGTTCGACCTGTTTAACGCGTCAGCCACGTCGTTCAGTTCCTTTTGTTTGTTGTCCCTCTCTACTTTAATCTTCCTCAACTCCTCTCCAAGCTCTCTATTTCTCAATAGCTCTTGCTCGTACATGTGAGCAACCTTATTCGCGAAGAGGTTGTGAAGCAGAAGAGCCTGCATGATGGAATTTCAGTATGGAAAGATACAATCAAAGTCGATAGTATTGCACATGTTTCAGAAATTTACCTGTCCCATCGCTACAGCCGATTCGTTATAGAACCAAGCGAACGGCCTCCCACCAAGAAGCTCCTCGTCTTTGTCAAAGTAAAAATTTACGGTCGCTCTTGTCGCTACCTCTTCGTCTTGCATGATACTGACGTCTATTGGGACGTCAAGGGTCTTCTTAGGAACCCTTTGTTCGACATCCCTGGCTGGATCAAAAAGCTCTCCACCCTTCTTTTTCTTTAATGGTGGGGTCTATATGTCAAAAGGGGGAAGTGGTGGGAGATCGGATGAGGCGGATGGAGGAGTGACTACCTTTCGAAGTGATGGTTCACCAGTTTTGCTTCTCTTCTTTGCTGCTTTATCTGTAGTCTTTTTCTTTGGCATTTCTCCCACTGAGGGCAATGTTACCTTCATAGCTGAGAGTGCAGTTTTTGCGAGATGAATGTCCTCGTTAGATAGAGGTGTAATATATTTTGATGGACCATACAGCCGCTGACGTGCACCGCAGCATACAAAGACCCAATCGACTCATTTGGGGAATCAAATAGGAATACCTATGGGGATTTCTTTAAATCGCTTCCAAATCATGGACCTCCCAAGTCGATCAGGCTGTGAGATCTCTGACTAAGTCCGTCCCTTTAGACCTAGTAAAGCGTCCAACCTCGCTTGGAACCTCTCGTCGATTGGAGCAAGATGATTCAATTCGTAGTCCGTGAAGAAAGAGAGAGCTTATGATTAGTTGGAATTACTACTTGAAATATGAGAAGTAATGATGCTTACCAATATGACCAAAAGCAAATGGAAAAGGAAATCGAGCAGTTAATTCGAAGGAATCGCGGTTGATAGACATAAAAAAGTATCGCTCTTCCTAGTGCCTATCAGCTTTTACAAATTCTATGATGAGCTGCTTCGACTACCTATACACAAAGTAGAAGCAGCCCAAATTCTTTCTGTTCGGCTTCAGATAGTAGCACCTGAGAAAATCGTAATGTCAAAATCGATTCCAGCCTCCTCTATCAAAACCATGAGGGCAATGAGCAGTCGGACCCCATTTGGCATAAGTTGGGTCATGAAAATATAGAAGTGGCCAATGATCTTGATCATAAACTCTAGGATCAGCAGTCGAAGGCCAAGCTCAAACCATTTGGTGTACACACAAAACTAGTTATCGTTCTGTGTATCTGCTTGCTCCCTCGGATAAGGTAAATGTAGTTCGATCAAAGTTAGGATTCTGTACTTCGATCTAATCGTTTGTAAATCCCCTTCTATCAAAACAAACTCTAGATTCTTTATGAAAAATAACACTCCCTTGGTCCCTCGATATGGTCGTTCCTCAAGGAACCTACTGGCTGGTTTCGTTCTACTCCTTGGTCCATCGCCTCTCTACTGGTGGCAACTGCATTAATTCTTGCACTTAATTCAATCATTGATTGTTGGCGGATCATTTCATTGACTTCCCTTTTGGTCGCTGCTCGACCAGGGGTCCTCACCACTGCTGGAGCTTAAATCAATGATGACTGCCATTGACATTTTTACAGAAACGGGTTTACCAAAGGTAATCTAGGGTTTTGGAGACCAAAAAACTAAGGTATCCTGAAATCTGGAAGGTTTCAACAGTTCTTGAGTATTCTAGACTCGTGACAGCCAAATAAGTCTAGTGATCACTAATTTTCTCGAGAAATGAGGCATGTTTTGTATCAAAATGCTCAGAATTAGAAGAGAATAAAGATTAAGGAAAGAAAATCACAAGAAAATTAGAAGAGAAGAAGAAACCTTGCCTGAAAATTGTGGAGAAACTCGGAGAAATAGAGGAAAAATCGCCTTAAGTTTGAAGAGAGAGAAACGAAACGAAGAGGTGAAAGAGAAAATGTGAGTTATATACTACTCGAGGATACCAGATCGACGACTAGAATCGATTTAGAGCCATTTGATCTAAGGGCTGGGGTGACGCGTCTTTTTTAGCTCCCGCTCAAACCGAGGTAGTGTCCTTTCAAATCAGACGCGTGCGTCAGCATTGTAGTGATATTTTAGGGGCTGCCAATTGCGTGATGACACATGTTGCAAGTAATTAAGTATCGCGATTTCTCGAGGAAGGGTAATAATTCAAGTATAGATGCAAAATATCAATCAAAGTCATATGCAGTCGGGTTTGGGCCTGATCTTCATCCACTCCTGTAGTCCATTACATCGACAAAGGAGTGGGGGGCTAACTGTTGGGGAGCAATTTAGTCAGGCCCAAACTGCTAACAAGTTTGTACGGCCCAATGTTGTACTAATCAAATCAATCAAGCAAAATCTGTTGACTAAAGCCCAATCGAATTGACGATTCACTTGATTCAATCATCTTGTGTGGTTTGATGTGTTTAACTGTATTGCTTAAAATATTTTGTACTTGTCTCCTGCCTTTGTTCGACCGGATCGATCATCTCGAGCTGACAGTTGATTTGCACGAACTGACAGTTATAACACGTCTAGTCATGGACCGAAACGTGGGGGAAGGGTGATTCTTGTAGCCTATCATCAACCAACACGTATCTCACCATTGTAGTTACTTACAGGGCACTATCCCACTCCGCCAGACAGTTAAGAGCCACAATTCTTCCTTATCCTCTATATAAAGGATGGTTGTTTTATTGTACGATACACACAAATAGACAGAAAAAGATACAGAAACTCTGCTCATCTGCTTTCTCATCTCTTTTGTGGCCCTCTATTCAGAATACTAAAGTAAATTACAGTGGATGTAACTCTTCGTTAATAGAGTGAACTACTATAAATCCCATGTGTCATTCTTGTTATAGTATTATTTAGTTTATTTCACTTTAATCTTGTATTTCAACCCGAGTTAACAGGTCCATTTAATGTTGATTTAAGGGCCCAAGTTCTTAAATGATCCAATCTGGAATTATAACATTTGATTGTAGATTTATCGTCTATACATAGCTTGATGCAAAAAAAAATTTAAAAATTTGAAAAAAAAAATAAAGGGAATAAGTGAAGTAGTTTGAGAAAAAAATATAAAATGATATGAAAATAAAACCTAAAACTAACAAAACTGAATAGAAGAGGGATAACGATTAGTGAAATAAAATTAAAAGAGACGGTTCTTCAAAAAAAAAAATTAAAGGGGACTAAATGTGCCAATTCAAGCCATTGGACTTTGCCCATATAAGCCAAAAGGAAAAATCAAACCTGTTAATGAAAAGGTAGGCCCAACACAACTTGAATCCTACATGAACCTAGAAATGGGTTGGGCCAAGTTTGGGTCGCTCGAATTTTTATAAAGGAATTAAAAAATTTTAAAAAATCTAATAGGCCGGCCCGAGTTATAGTTTGGGCCTAAAATCAAGCTGCTTGTCGGGCCGTTCTTAGGCTAAAGAAATGAGTCACAGGTTGGCCCATTTGGCCCGGACCAAACAGACAATTTTAAAGAGATAAAATGACACATTTATAAAGCCATGAACAAAATGACATGTTTAGTGTTAAAACATTAAAAAAAAAAAAAAAAAAAAAAAAAAAAAAAAAAACCCTTTTTTTCGTGTAAAATCATTCACCGTCAATGTGAAAACTGAAAATTAAAAAGGAAAACGTCACCTGTCAGATTCTAACAAATAAGCAGTTAATTAACAGCCGCACGGACATGGGACAACCCCATAAATTAGAATAGATCTGCATATTCTGAAGGGTGAAGAACCATTCAGTTTTTAAGAGAGAGAAAGCTCATCTCTCCCTCAGTCTCTCTCTCTTCAGCTGTCTCTCTGTGGTCTAACCACGCTATTTTCACGTAACTTACACGATATACTACCATGGTAGCTATTTTTTCTTTTATTCAGCTTCCTCATCCTCAGCTCGCAAGTGATCTTTTTCCCAATACCTATTTCAACAAAACACTACTTTACTGACCAGTTAACCTTAAAAAAGTGGCTTCCAGTACTCTTCCTCGGATGTCCATCTCAAATCCTCTACTACTTGACGCGTATTCCTTTTTCTCTTCATTTTCTTGTTCTTTCTAATGCAATATGGATAATTGCAAGTTGTTGGCTCCTTTTTGATCTCCAATTTTGCTTTGGATAATTGCATGACCTCTTTCTTTGCTCTGGAGTGAATTACACTTTAAAAGAGTTTGATTTTTTTTTTTTTTTTTTGAGGGAAGAAAGAAAGTATTCAAATATAATCATTTCTGTGAAAAATTTGTCCAATTTGCACATAAAAATGGTATGGGTTAGTAACGAGACTTCAAAAATAGTATCGAGACTAATTTACACTTTTATTCTGTCTAGTGTCTGCACAAAGTTTCTTCATAATTTGCATTTTGTTGCTGCAACATTTTTAGCACTCTGTAATCACCAGCATTATATAAAAGGTTAGCTTTTGCTGTTATTTGATTTGGTTGCTTTGTTGTTGTACTGGTAATTCCTCAATAGTGTTTTCCATTTTTTTTTTTTCATTATTTGATTGCTGCAAATATACTCTGGCTTCTCTTGCTCCTCTTAAAGCAATTCTGTTTGATATTGATGGGACATTGTGTGATTCAGATCCTATCCATTATTATGCTTTTCGTGAAATGCTTCAAGAGGTATTTTTCCCTCTTTCTGCATTATACTTGATATTAAGTTTTGTTACTCCTATGCAATGGCGGAGCCAAAAACTTCTTTCTGTGAGGATACTAGGAATAAAAAAAAAAACAAAAAAACTAGAGATGGCATTTCATTGACGTGAAAGATGGTTATATATTTTAATTATTATGTGGGACATTGTTATAATTTTTTTTATAATGTGAAGGCAAAACATCTTTCACATTTTTAGTAGACAGTATAATTTTAATCCTTTTTAAAAATTAAGGTATAACTAATTTTTTTAAAAAAAAATTATGAGCGAATTAAAAAATCTCGTACCCCCACTCAACAAATTGGGGCTTGGTCATATAGCTCCTATGCATTATCATTGATTTTAATTAATCACATATTGACATGTCAATTCTGAGACCTACATAACATTATATGACAATTTCTAAATAGTTCAAAAATCCATTGTAAGAATTTCTTTTTTTTTTTTCCTTCTAGTATTGACATGGCGGTTTTGCAGGCAGGTTTCAATGGTGGTATTCCTATAACTGAGGAATTCTTTATTAAGAATATTATCGGCAGGCACAACGATGAGCTCTGCAGAGTCCTGTTTCCTGATTGGGACCTCCAAAGAGCAAGAAAATTTATGGAAGATAAGTAGATATGTTCCAGAGGTAAACTGTTGAGAAACCATTTACTTGATTAATAGGGTTTTCTTTTATTGAAAACAAATAATTTCTTTTTCATAAAGAGAAATGCGGTAGTCATTAATCCCTTTAGCTAAAACCGTCTGAGATAAGAGAGTGCAGAAGGAGTAAAACAAGAAAAAAAAAATTAAGTTGTGCAGTCCCACAAAGATTATAAATAATGATTAATTTAGTAAAAGATACAATCTATTAGTAGATGTTATCATACTAAATGGAGACATTAGACGTTATAAGAAATTGACACTTAAAACTCTCTAAAAATACACAAGACACATTAACACTGTAATCCGTAGGGTCACAAGCGGTTTCACAAAAGCACGGCAATCACAAGCTAATTGCTGGAAATACAAAGCCATCTAACCAGTGTGAGAGACCCTATAGGCAAAATGTACTGCATAATATGTGATGCGAGTTTCTATGCTTCTGTTATAAGTTGCTGGATTCGTCCACCGGATAAAAGATCCTGCTACCATCTAATTTCTATTTTAAATTAACAATAGGTCTAAATATGAACATGACTTTATTTAATTTGGGAACTCGCTTTGACTTTAGGTTCAATTGAAATGTTTGGTATTGTTCCTTTGCAAGTTGAGAAGTGATATGGGACGTTTTCTTGTGGAAAATAGTTCCAATCCATCAGTTTTGTTATTGTTTCATTGAATCAAAACTGTCTTAAATTGAACTTTTGAGGGACATTTAGGATGTGCTTCGTCATCTTCCAACTAACAGGACATACAACTGAACCACACCCCTTGCTCGGCCAAAGTAATTTATTTTCCTTTGATCTCAAAGCTGCTATCGACTCTTTACCGGTAGATTTTAGTGGAGGTGTCTTGTTTAGTTTGTTTGGCCGTTGATTAGCCGAGTCATGGATTTTTTTTGCTATGTGCTTTTGGCTTCCGGTCACCATAAATGAGACCTTCGCCCAATTATATGTCTTCCGGTTTACAAAGGGTCAACCTCTAGGGTTTTACAGTTCATGGCCTGCGTTCACACTCACGCATCGTATGGTGGTGTGGTGAGCGGTTGAAGCCAGTTCAGGGTTTAAAGAACTTGTGTAAATGGATTGAAGAACATAGCTTAAAACGGGGTGCGGTGACGAACACTCCAAGGTCAAACGCCAAGCTTATAATTTCAATGTTGGACCTTACGAATTTCTTTGAAATCCTCATCATTGGAAACGAATGTGATCGAGCAAAACCCTTTCCCGATCCATATCTAAAGGCCCTCCAAGCACTTGAAGTGTCGCATGAGCACGTTTTTGTGTCCGCTTTTGTTTTACAAAACTTTGATAAATACTTGTCTAATTTCTATTTTTCGGTTTAGTCTGTTAAGGACTCTGTTTCAGGAGTGAAAGCTGGGGCAGCAGCTGGGATGCCAGTAGTGGGTCTAAGCACGGGAAACCCTGAAGGGTTGGTCCTAGATGCTGGAGCCTCCTTCGTCATTAAATATTTTGATGACCCAAAACTGTGGACAGAGTTGGGGACCTTTCGAGAGCTTGCGAAGAGTCTTTGCAACTTGAAACAACAGTAACCTGATTTGGTAGGAATTGGAAAATCTATCTATGATCTTTAATAACATTATTCTGTTATTTTTTTTCTTTCTTTTTAAAGGGAACATTGTTTTAATATCTCAGTGGAATTGTTCAATACAAATATTTTGTAACACATTATTTTGCACCTGGTCACTCGTTTGTACCAATATGACACTTGTTGTTTCTGAAAGGACATAAAAATAAATAAATAAATAAATAAAACCGTGATCCTGATGAAGTTGATCCGTTCAGAAGAGTGGTCAAGCTACAATGGCAAGCAACTTGTATCTTCCAGCAAGCCAACAAGACAAGAAATAATACGAGATGAAATAAAACTTTTAGAGCATGATTACCAAACTGTAAATGAATGTAAAGAAAAAGTTAATGGGATTAGAAAACAAAGTAAAATAATAGAGTAACTATAATTGATTCTCTTTTTAATATTTACTTATTTAATGGTATAATAAAAAACAATCCTATTTCTTTTCTAGTGTCTACTTTCTTAGGGAAGAAGATTTTATTCAACGTAATTATTAAAATATCTTTTAATATGACTAATAACTATTAAATGGTAACATTTAAATTTAAAGATCTAAGTAAATATGATATTCATTCCCTTTGATAAAGAATCAATACTAAAGATATGAGAGTATTAATATCTCTTTTTCTCATTCCTTATATTATTATATAGAGCCCACCCACAAAAATCTCATCACTAATTTAATAAGCAAACACATTATTTAAAAAAAAAAAAATCATTCATTTTTTCCCTTTCCCTTATGCAAAGTAAACATACCGGCAGGTCAATGGCATGGTCAAATATGGATCGATTATACAAAATTCCCAAGTTATCAGATCTTTGCTTGTAAAATTAAAAAAAAAAAAAAAAAGGTTAAATTAACCATTTAACCCTCTTTGCCCCCTTTCTTTGATTATCAATCAATGACAGCATCTAACTATCATCACTATGCTGTTCCCTTGGCTTTCGCTTGCTCAAAAATTGCATCCTAGTCGTTTGGTTAGAATGCAACAACACCGATATGAATTTCATCTTTATCTTTTTATTCTCTAATCCAATTTCAAGTCCTTAAACTTGAGAGTTCAGTTACATGTTTTCTGTTTTAAAAAAAATATCTTGTAAAAGTAGAACCAACAGCACGGGATGAATGAAGAGACATACTGTAATAAATCTAATATGCCACGTATCAATCAAACACACTGTCAATAATTTATATAGATGTAAAGGGATATTCAAGAGACAATTATGACATGCTATTGAATACACTAAATACAATAAGAATCCAACATCCCATCCAAAAGCACGAGACATTGCTCAACAATCAAATAATAAAGACTACCAGGGAAGGAAAAAAAAATAAAAATAGAGGAGAAAGATACTAGAAGAATCTCAACTGTGAATAAATCAATCAGATCAGGAGAACCTGGAACATCGGTAGTGGCAAGTAAAATACAAGAGCTCTCTCCCAAAATATTAATAGTCTAGCGCACCCATGATACTGAGTCGATCTCATCTCTGGCTGCCTTGTATAAATCAAGCCTTTTTGCACACTGTTGTCTCCTCTCCATCAATGCTGGGTCTTCATCTAACAATTGTGAAAGCTGCTTAGCCTGAAAACACAAGTCAAAACCTCAAGTTAGCATTTAAGAGAAACAATAATTGCTCGCATTGCAAGGAAACATAATCATTCAAGTCTAACTAATACCATTGGAAAGGAATGAAAAAGGAAAGAGATCATTGATTGCTTTTAATAATAATTCTTATTGCTTAAGCACCAAAATGTCCTGGTGCATAAAATTATTAGTCAAAACTTACGCTGCATATTGAATTAATTTTGTGGGTTAAAACTGAGACTGCATATTGAAGTAATTTTGTGGATTATTCCAATTGAAAGGGAAACTGTAGTATAGACTAACCTAGGATTGGTTTTCCCTTCCCTCATTTCCCATCATGTTTACCCTAAAAAATTAGGTTTAGCATTCCTAAGTTTGTAAGTATACACGTGAAAGGGAAACAATACTACAGGGTAGCCTACAATTTGGTTTTTTCTTCCTCATTTCCCATCAGGTGGACGCTAGAAAATAAATTAACCTTAGGCGTAAAAAGTATACTTGTCCTCGGTGCACCCAAGAATACGTGTGCATGTGTGAGAGTGAGAGAGTACCTCTTTCTTCCCTAATTGTGTGTAGAAGTGGTTTAGCAATGATTGTTTGGCTTCCCTGACTTGACAATATACCACAGCTTTAGGAATAGTGTTCTTCAGTGTCTCGGACACCATTGCCACATAAGAGGACACGTTTGATCCTATCCTCCGGAAGTGGCCCTCTGAGTATCGGTCTGGGTTTGTGGCAGCTGGGTTTCCGCCTTTGTCAACTTCCTGTGGAAGTCTCCTGAAGAAATCCACAGTCAAATATGAAGATTCCATATCAACCAATCGCACTACCGTCGTCCTACTCTCTTCACGAAATCTTTCCAAAGCCTCATTAGAAGCAGCAGCTATTTCAGCTTGAAGAGTTGGAAAGCGCTTTAACTCCTGTTGGAGACATACATTAAAGAAAATACGCTCCATGTAAAGTAGCATATATTTTGTGTTGCTGCAATAGCAAATAGAACCCTGGTTGGAATATATAACTATAAATGAATTCTCCTAATTTACCTGAGTTTCTCCAATTGACTTCCTCACAAGCTCTTTCAACACGAAGTGAACCTACATTAGGATTTCTGGGTCAGTCAAGAATATGAAAAAATTTCCAATGCTGCTTTTAGAACCTTCAAAAAGATAAAAGTTGATCAAATATTCTTAATGAATTTAACGACCAGTATAAACAAGAATTACTTACAGCATCCACAGAAGCCTCAGCCGGGCCCCTAAAATAATTTAGGGATCCCTCGATAAGGCGCCTGTAACCTTGCTCTGGGGCAATCAAATGTGGCTGATAACCGTCTGCCTCAGAAACCACTTTTCTTACATTCTGCAGAGAAAGATGCCGATCAAATGGAAGCTTTCTCAATGCAGCAGGAAGCTGGTTGTCAAAGACGCCATAAATTCGATCACCACCAGGCCGCCTAAGATGAAAAACAAAGGTCCAGAGAAATTTATTACATATCAGGAGGTTCATCTGAGTTGATAGAAAATAACTAGGAGAATGACAATAACAAGAAGGCAATATTCAAAATGAATGAATGCCCCCAGCCTATGGCTCGGTGCAGCAGTGTCAACCTAACATGGAATGCTGGAAAAAAAAAAAAAAAACAAACAAAAAAAAACCAAAAAATAAAAAAAAATAACAAAACCATGTATAGCTCATCAGGCAATTTCAATACATGACAATACATCTGATCCCAGAAGATTTGGCTTCCAAAAAATTAAATTCTCAATGACAATAGTGAAATAAGGTTGAAAATTTTGACAAATGTTTACCCTCCATCCAAGTGCTCCTTGAAAATCCGGTCAAACGCACGGCAAAGTTCCAGTATATTGTATAATTGAGCCTAAAAAATATCATCTCAGGTTAGAACAGCTACACAGCAGATATATCAGCCTATTTAGTGAACACTTGCTGAAAATAAAGTCACTCACCCCAGCATCAACAGCAATAGGCCTACCAAGATGGTCCATCTCAGATTCAAGTTCATCAATGCTTTTGTTAATCAAAGATGTGATGCTTGGTATCCTAGCTCTAATTACAGACTCCAGGTGCTACAAACAACACTACACTGTTAACATTATACCTTATAGCAGAAAATAAAAGTTATCTTGAATGAAAACAGAAGTTCAATGATGGCAAACCTTAGAGAGAAGTTTTGCAAGGTATTCTGAACCCATTTTACTAGCCAGGTGCCCATAGTCAGGACTGGTTGCAAAGTACTCTCTCTCCTTGCGCCTTGCAACAATCATGTCAACATTTTTATTGATATCAGCTTGTGAACGATTTACAATTCCAACCCAAGGATGTTGCAGCCTATAAGATCTTCCTTCAAGAACCTAACAGGTAAAGAGAACGCCAGTCATAAAACAAGCTCACTAAGCTTTCTGCCTCTACATATATGTTTTTCCTTCAAACATATGGAGATAGAGTTTAAATAATACAAAGAGATCTATGAGTAGAGTTCTAGGGACCACTACTATTAAAACCAAGCAGATGACTCCTTTTGTGTGATTGACAATTGCTCTAGTTCAATGTAAAAGCTAGAGAACCTTAAAACACCATAAAGGACAAAAGATATCCAGGATAATGCTGTTCATTTAGAAGCCCTTCATAATATAATACGTTACATGCATGGATGCACCCTAGATAGAGATTGACCAAAAGAGAGATCTTACATCCAATGCATTTGTTCCTTTGTCCATCAAATCAAGCTTTGTCAGCACTCCAAATGTCCGATCACCTATAGTAGGTATAAACGGGATTTTGTAAGACTGAACAGAAGTGACAAGACATGAGTGCAAAAAGCAATTGGCTTAAATAATAAAGCATACCGCTGGGATCCACTTCCCTAGCAAGTTTGATTGCATCAGACGTTGCTATATCCTGATTGGCAGGAGAAATCGCTAATATGATACAATTAGGCTACAAAAAGTAAACACTCATCTATTAGAATCCAACTTATATGCATCAGAAGAAATGTAAATTATAAATTATCTACAAACGCCGTAGAAAACCAGGTACACCACATACAAACTCTGTCATGTCCATTTAAACATATAACTTCACTAATTTACAACTGGCTCCTAGCAGGAATTATTAGGCTTGACTTTATAAGAAAAAGAATTGCCACCACAACTTTTTAATCAAAAGCATGGAAGTCAGAAGTTCATATAGGATCATTGGCAATTTCCTTGTAGCTCAAAGCACGTTTATGTCATAACTGATAGACGTGCAATTAAGACAGCACAAATCAATAATAACAAGACATTAACTAATAATCGCCCAAGACCTGACTTTTTGACACACATGATCTAGGTGCATTCATGTTCTCTAGCCTGGACATGGTTCTTTCAAGACCTAGAAAGCCAACTGCCTCAAAATAAGATTTTAGAATGGAGCTCTGCTTTTGAAAATATAGTATCTTTAAATATGGCTATCCACTGAGAACACTAAATCAAGTAGAAGACAAAATTGAATGGACATTTTGAGAAAGAGAAAGAGACAGAAGGGCATGCTAAGCAATGCTTTGCCAAACTTCACTTGTGAAGGAGAGTAATAGCAACATTAACTAGTTATTTTTCCAATCTAATCCCTATAAATAACATTACATAATCATAAACACCCTCAGAGTACGTAATTCCTTCTATAGTTTTCAAAAGGAATTAGTCACCAAATCTTTCATAAATTTGTGTGCGCATTTATGGACGTGTAAGAGACATTTATATAAGTATATGTCTTTGAATATGTCTGCAAAATTCATCAACCAATATGGAAGCTCCAAAACTTATGCACAAAAGCAGTATCACATTTCAATATAAACACCCATTACCTTCTCGACATAAGATCGAACCATAGCTTCAATATCTTGAGCAATACTCTCAGGCTGCCCTTCTGAAGAAATTATTATCTTCATGAGTTTGCAATATAATATGCAGAACAAAGTATTGAAATTGACGGCAACAAAAACAACATACCAACAGCAACTTTTGTCAAACCAGGTAAATCAATTAGAGTTAAGTTGACAACTGCCAATGAATAAGACCAAGAATTAGTGTAAACAAGACACGAAAGTAAACGCTGCAAAACCAACTTTGAAAGAATGAAGATTTTTTTTTTTTTTTTTTAAGGTAGAGAAGAAAGAATTTGAAAAGCGTAGACTTGACCCCTTTTTATTTGGTTCTGATAACATAAACAGGAAGAAGAGTAAAGACAAACCATTAGGAGAATAGATACTGAAATGGATGGGAACAGGAGAGATCTGTTTTGTCCTCCCAGTCACTCGATCAGTTTCATCCTGAATTTCCTTACGAACCATGGCTACAGGATACAGTCAAAGAGGATAATCATTTACGTAATATCTAAAGCATATACACTAATTAATATAGGGAGAAGAAGGGTAAATTGTCACATTAGTCCCTAACATTTCATGCAAGTGTGATCTTAGTCCTCAAACTTTTTTTTTTTTATTTAACCGTCCCCACCTTTCATTTTTGTTCCTGAGGAACCATTTTAACAGTCAAAATGTTAAGGTTGACCATTAAAAATTGTTAGACATCATTTTTTATTAAAATTACTAAACTATCCTTTAAAATAATTGATACATTAAAAAAAATAAAAATTTAAATTTAAAAAAAAAGCAGAGGAAAAAAAACCTCCTTGCTTCGTCCCCAACAAACAACCATTTAGAGAGTGTTTGGCATAGGACAGTCCACACCATTGTCTCAGTTATGAACAATGTAAAGCTCTCACATGCTACAGTAAAAAGAAAAAAGTTGCTACGGTATAATGCTCTCATATGCTACAGTAAAAACAGTTCTAACCAATGGTTCCCACCACCATGTCAACACCTTATTAGTACATTAAAAGGGCCAAAGTCCCCCAACTACAACTATATCCACTCTTTTTCTTAAGAAGCTGCAAATCAGCTTTTTCTAAACAACGACTCATTAACAAAACATAGTCAAAGAAAAAAAGAACAAATTTCAAGTTCACTTCAATCGAAACACAAACAAAAACAACAGGATTTCCTTGTAAAACAAATCTTCTAGAGGTACGGCATCCTTCCATCGTGCCCAACCGTCCGCTGGCCTACCGGCACTAAACCTTGCCGCATCAACCGTCGCCACCGCATAATTTCAACAAAAGAACCTTGCCTTCCATTGATGGAAGAACCTTGTGATGGATCTTACTGTCGCGGCAACAGGATGGCCACGGGAGAGAACGAGTCGCATCTTGATTAACTTGCTTGCAACGAATCTCAGGGTGGGGACTGCCGACAAGGGTGGAAGGGCAAGGGGTCGCGATATGGTGGGGGGTGGGTGTGGGGGGCTTGCCGAAGTTAGTGAATTGGTTAAAGGTTTGATTTCTGGGTTCAATTTTGTTACAGGTTCTATTTCTTTTTTGGTGGCCAAGGAATGTAAAAATAAAAAATAAAAAATAAAAAATAAAAAATAAAATAAAATTGAGGTGATGAGTTGGACGAGATTTTGGGTTTTTTTCCTTTTTAATTTTCTCGATAGTAATCAATATTATTTAGTTTCATTTTAGTGGTTTTTACATTTATATTTTAATTTCTTAAAAGATAAATAGCTCGGTTAATTCCTAACCTTTTAAAAAAAGATGCAATTTGGTCTCCTAATCTTTTTTTTTTTTTTATGTTTAATTGGGTCTAACCATCTAAAAAAGTTGTGACTTGGTTTCCAACCGTTAAGTTTAACTATTAAAAAATATTTTGACCACTTTAGTGAAGGTATTTTAACAAAATACCTAATATGTTTTAAATAAATTAAAATTAAAACACGTTTCTTTAAATTGAATTAAATTTAAAATAAAAATAAAAAATCAACAAAACAATAAAAAAAAATAAAAAATAAAAAATAAAAAATAAAAAACTTACTCCAATGGAGCATGCCCTCTTTTTTCCTTCCCCAAATCTCCAATCCCAAACACTGAAGCCCATTTCAAATTTCAATACCAAACCCAGCAAAGATATTTCCTTTTCTCCTCTTTTTTTCATAATCCTAAAAACCCATTTCGATACCAAACACTGAAAATGAAGATTTTTGAAAATATCCAACACAAACATTTCCTTTTTTCCACCTTTGTTTCATACACCTCCTGAAAACAAAGTAAAACCAATGGGCTTTTGGGAAAGAAGAAAAACCCACCTTTTTGATGCTAAAGATCAGACCAAACCACCAAATCAATGATTTCTTCGATTAAAATCTCCACTTCTTAATGGATTTTGGTGTTTATTGTTCAGTGGGTTTCAGCTCAAGGAAATCAAAAAAAAGAGAAAAAATTTTCAAAAATAAATTCAACAAATTGAAAACAACAAAAAAAAGCTTTAACCTTCAATCTTCATCAATGGAGGCTACACAGATCTATTTCAATACTCCAAACCCATCCCACGCCCAGATTGCAACGACCTCTTCACACGGCCTGAACCTCGTGAGCCCGACCTTGTCGCTGCACCGATGACCTCCTTACCGCAGAACTCATGAGCCCAGTATCGTTACTGTTGGGTTTTGTTGGATTTTGTGATTCAAATTCGCAGCGAAAAATTAAAAATTAATTCCCACAAAACCCTCGCAGGATCCATGCAATTCGATTAGATTGATAAAAAAGTCATAGAATCTTACCAGGATGACAAAAAAGCAAGATTCTCGAAGGGAGAGAACGGGTTCACTCCGGTGACACCTTAACTAGAGCTTTTAGTACTTGGGATCGGATTCAGACGTTGTTACTTAGAGCAACGCCCTCTGCAGGTATCCACACGAACAGACTCTCTCAAAAACGAATTGGTGTACTAGCACCCTATCTTTTGCGTTAAAAGACTCTAATTTTAGGGTTTTAATGTTTTTCGCCCTTTTAGAATGATAGAACACCTTCTTTTTTCTTAATTCGGCTAAAAACCCTAAAACAGATATATATATATATATATCTGATGACTTCGAGATAGAGTAAGATTGTAAATAGGGTAAACTGTAATTCGAATATGACTCAGATAATCTAGATAATGTCAGATTTAATGAACGTAGACATATCTAGTCCATCGAATCTGGACATTATCAGGTTCATTGAACCTAGACACAGTTAACCAAAAATTCGTTCTTGATCTGTTCTAAGTGTGCGACTCTGTAGGTTCACATAACGTTGGTATTGGACTTATAATTTTGTTTCTAGCCCACAAATCATAAACAGCCTCTAGCAAGACATTATAATTACCCAAGTTATGCGAATGTCAATAATCCGACATAACCTAATCCACAATAAGTATTAAAGTCCTTTTTATCACTAGATACCTAGATTAAACATAAGGCATGGTTTATGTCATCCTTATACTATTTAATCATATTATTTCTCAATCTTAAGTAGACTGATATTGATAACCCTTATCAATTCATTTCAGTATGGCCATACATTTTACTTCAATTTAACTTATCGAAGGGCCCATAGATATCTTTCTCATGATAAATGAGGGACAAATTCCTTCTTAATCACTCACATTTCTCACATGATTCACTTTATATCCAACGACAATCTATTCCATCATCCTGTTAAAGATAATATTAGATTGTGTCAAATATAGAACTTGTCATGTAGGAAACCATAATGATTTCAGGTTAGAGGACTAGAATAATACTATTGTGATGAGAATCACTTATGACAATTACCCATGTAGTATTCTCATAGCGGATCAATCCAATACATCATTTCTCAAATATGTATCTATGAGTTGACTTAGTATCTCATACGCATGATTAGTAAAACATAATCATCAGTCAAACTTCATACTAGTCTTCATTCATTATTATCCCAATAATAATGATCGACTAGGGATAATTAAGAATATAATTCAATTTTCACCAAAGAGTTTTACTATCAAGTCACATACTTGATGACCTTAGTCAGAATTAACTATTCATAAAATAATAATAATAATAATGAAAATGCCTCTTTATTAATAAAATGCAAATGTAATGAAGTCAATATGTGGTCATTACATAATTGGCCTAGGGCACATCACTAACAGTCACCACACCAGCGACCTCTTTATGCCTCCAATGCCTCGCGAGCCCAGCCTCATCACCAAGTTTTTTATTTTTTTCGTCAATTTTTTCATATTTTTTGATCTAATCAATAAAAGTTTTGGGGGTTTGTCATCTTCTAGGTTTGGGTTTGGGTTAGAAGATTAACGAGGAAGGGGTTCTTTTTTTTTACAAGATTGTTTTTCCGATTTTTTAAAAAATTTTTGTTTTAAATTTTATCAATTTATTAATATATCAATTATTTTAAAGGAATGGTTTAGTAATTTTAAATAAATGATGTCCAATAATTTTTTCCGTCCCAAATTAAATGGCCACAACTAAATCACACATTTTTCAAACGGTTAGAGTTGGGGACCAAATTACACATTTTTAAAAAAGTTGGGATGAACCAAGCTATTTACTCTTTCTTAAAACAATATTAGTCATTTTACTAAAATGCATTTACTAAGGACATCATATGCAGCTCACATGACACAAAAGTTAACGGAGGTCAATTAAAATGATCCTTCAGCAACTAAAAAGGTTAGAGACTGTTAAATAAAAATTAAAAAAAAAAAGGTTTGGGACCAAAATCATACTTCCGTAAAAGGTTGGGGACTAGCATGCAATTTACCCGGGGAGGAAAAACGACAAAAGGAATAAAGAAAATAATATATGGTTCAAAAACATAAAATAACATCCAATCACACCAAAAAGCATCAAGTCAAAAATGGTCAGTTCAAGGAATCCTAAAAGTTAAAAGCATCTCAGTTAAGCTTTAGGTCAAGTTTTTACTATGGAATATCCAAAAATATAAAAATAAAAGTTAAAAAAAAAAAAGGAGAAGAGATTGTAGCATCTAGAGACACATCCAAATAACTCCTAGCGAAAAAATCTTTGAAATTTTGGCTAATTTCATAAAATTTACAGCAGAAAGTCACATTTCAATATTTTTCAAAAACCTTCCAGTAATTCCACATCATACATAAGTTATGATATCAAGTTTACTTTTGTTAACCCAGCAACTTATAACACTAATAAGGTTGTCCAGAAAATTAAGTTGGATGAAGAGAATCCGGTCAAGCATTGAGAACAAACATGTCTAAGCAATACATCCAATCACAACCAGAATATTAACAGACAAATTTATAGACCATATTGTACCCTGTATCACTAACTGCAAGCTTCTGTAAAGCCAATTAGTTACAAATTACAAACTGAAAAAGTGAAAATCCAATATTTCCTTAGCATATTATCTAATAACATGGAACTAAACATATCTATTTTTTGCCATCGTCTCACAAAACATATCTACTATGTTAAATTATGTTGAGCCTAACTACTTCAAACTTTTCCCACCGACGGCAGTTCAAGTGAATTTTCCAGGACATCTTAGATATTTTACTTATAAGTTTACTCTAATTCTCATTCTACATAAGGGCCTTTCGAGCAGCCGTTTTCTATAGAGAAAAACAGAGAGAGCGGCTTTTCAAATGAATTATAGTTTGTACTTTTTCCTCAACAAATGACATAGCTCTAACATTGAGGATCGTGCTCTGTTTATTTTTGTTCTTCTTCTTGTTTTCTTATCGCTCTCAAATAGGAGGAGTTGGGGCCTCTAATACCTAACATACTATGCAGGAATTATGACTCTGTTTTACATGAGTGCTTGCAAAGTACATGAAGTTAAAACTACATACAAAAATCAGTGAATCTCCTCTTAGGAAGGTGAAGAAACTCGGCATATTCCTGTGCTCCATCCTCAGTCTTGTGAAGCTGCAACACCAAAGGCCGCCTCGTCACAATCCCTGCAATTATCCAAAACCAAATTCCATCATATATCAATACTAGTAAAACGGAAAAAAGATAGGGTAAAAAACAAAACAAGACAAAAAGTAATCAACCTGATCCTCTGGGAAGAAAGTCACGCCCAACAATACTCTCCAACACTGAAGACTTCCCTGAACTCTGTAATCAAATTCCAACAAAACCCAAAAAAACAAGATTAAAAAGAAAAATCAGAACCATTCTTTTATAAAAATTCATAATTCTTCAAACAAAAAGCTTATTTTTGGCGTCTCAGACACACATATATGATTATTTCTTTCCTCACTTTGCGGAAACTGTACTTTCTCTTGTCTAAAACCTTTCGCTCCTAAATCCATGGACACAATTTCTCTGTCTGATCAATAATCTCGGTTTCGTTTCTCTAAAACCCCTATCTATACAATCTTGAATTTCCTTGAACAACAGTATCAGCCCCGAAACCCTAAATTCTCCGGAGTAATTTTACCTGGCCGCCAACGACGGCGACAGAAGGGAGAGCTTCCCAGAGAGAAGAGAAAGCGTTGTCGCCGCCCCCATAGTCGCCGAGCATCGTGCACGCCCGCTGAATACGGTTCACCAACCCGATCAAGCTCTCCATGGTCGTCATCTTCTTCTTCTTCTTTTCTTTATTGCAACCAAAAAATTATCCTCCTCTTCTTCTTCTTCTTCTTCTTGTTTTTATTTTTTTGACGAAAGCTTTCTTCTCTCGAGCTTTTCAGAAGAAAGAAAAGAAGTTAAGCCCTAGAATTACTGGATTTTTCTAAGCGAAGAAGAAGAATCAAAATCTTCTGGAAGCAGCAGCTTGGACTCGGAACAGTCGGCGAAAAAGACCAGAAAACGAAGAGAAAAGGGCAGAATTGGAGCATTAAAAAGTACAAAAATATACTGGCTTTCCTTTGTTTTTAGCTTCGGACAAGCCGAGAGCCACAAAAGGGGGGCAAAGATGTAGTGCGGCAGGCTTTCCCCATTGGGAATGTCGTATCCTCAACACGCGTTTGAAATTTGAATTTTGAAACTGTTAAAAGACAAGGAATGTGCGGATCCGCCTTTTGACCTTATTTGCCATGAGGATTTGGATTAGGATTATTGGCTTAGACTTTGATGGAATTGCATAGGATTATGTGTTCTCCTATCTTATGTTTGACAAGATATTGGATTGCACTAAATTAAAATTAATCATTCAATATTGATTTTATCAAAAAATTTTAAAATAGTATCTTAATAATTTTTACCTAAAAAAATACATTACATTCAGCTTTTATATATATATAACATGAATTAGAGTCTATTCCTAGTTTTATTCTGTCGTTTTGGCTTTGCTGGCCTGCCTCTTGTTTTCTTTAACTGCGTTTCCTTCGAATTGTACTCTGTCCTTGTTTCATTTTTCCGTTTCAATAATTCAGCTTACCTTAAAAAACATGAATTAGAGAAAGAAACAATAATTGTACAAACATTATTCCGTTTCAATAATTGTACTCTGTCCTTGTTTCATTTTTCCGTTTCAATAATATCAACATTATTTTAAAAACGTTTATAAGTTAAAAACATTTATTCGTAAAAAAGTGAAGCACATTTACATTTTTAAATCTGGGTTTTAATTATAAATCTGGGTTTGGGGCAGAGGGTTACGGCTTTGACTGAATGACTGCAGCAAGGAGATGGCGTCCGCAACATCGTGCCCACAACGACGAAGAAGTTTTCTATGAAATGGCGAGAGGTGGAAGGTGGGCCCGCTGGCAACCTCACACGCCGAAAAAGGTGAGCAAAACGGCGATCTCACCCGCTGGAGAAGGTGAACGACACGCCAGAGGCGGGGAAGGTGGGTGAACGCTGACCTCGTTTACCGGAGCTATGGATAAAGGGGGTGTGTTGACGTCCTTACTTGCCGGAGGTGGAGGTTATCGAGGCATATCTGTTAGTGTTACGAGGCAGGTGATGTGTGCTCGAAATAGTCCCAAGCCTTTGGACTAGCAATCCCATCAAATTTTGGGGGATTATTAGTCCCACGTGTTTGGGATTATTTTGGCGTCACTGGATAAATTATTCAGGCCGAATCTTGCACCAAACAAAAGACTAGATAATTTATTCTAATCCCAATCTTAATCCTCATCCTCCGTAACAAAGGGGGTCTTTATATACTATTATATTGCGATCCAACATGGTTGGTTTTTAATTTTTTATGAGATTTTTGACGTAGTGTACAGCATCATTATTAATAAATTAATAAAACGTAAGTCTCATACTATGAGACTCATTTTTTATTAATAAATAGTACTTAACATTATTGGTGCCTTATTACAATGCTACTCCTATAGAGTATTTGGGATAATTTGTTCGTACCATTTTAATTTTGGTTAAAATCATTGTAGCATACGAGAGCTTTATACTATAGTTCACTTTTTTTTCTTGATATTGTAGCATATGGGAGATTTATAATGTAACGACAAAAGTTTTGGTTGAATTGAGAATAACAAAGACCATATTAATTTGTTGCAATCATTAGTCTCTATTTTAAGAATTTACATCCATGTTCTCAAGCTCTTTCAACTTAAGAGTGTGTTTGGTAGATGAGAGGCGGAGGGAGCAAGAGGGTGTGTAAGGAGAGAGGTGGAGGGAGAGACCCAATCTCTTGTTTGATTGAAGGAAAAAAGGAAGAAGAGGAGAGGTAGAGGAATGATCTCTCCTCTATAACCAACCAAAAGTACTCCTAATGATGAAAGGTTCCATCAAATCCATCATATTTGATTTAAAAGACTATTTTACCTTGTAAAAAAATATTAAATAAATAATAAAAATAAAAGATACAATAATTAGATAAAAACTGTCATATATTTTTTTAATTCTCCCTCACTCCTACCAAAACAACTTTAAGGATTGATATAATTCTCTACATCCTTTACATTCCTCATCTATTTAACTCTCTCTATCCTTCTTATTCTTCATCCTTCATACGAAATGGAGCCTAAATTAAAAACTTTTTTTAATATTAGGAATATGCGTGGTTGGTTACATTTTATTCTTTAACTTTTATATCAAACAATTATATCTAGAAAGGAATTTTAAAAAATAGTTAGAATTTCTTCTTGTTGTTATTTATTTATAAATTTATTTTATTTGTGCCTGGATCGGACATGCTAATTATTTCTAAAGTAATAGCTATATAAATAAAGGATAATATATTATCTTTTATTTTTACATGTTACTTTATGGAGTGATCTTAGACAAATGATCAAAGACAAGTCCTAAAATATTTTACATGTTACTTTATAGAGTGATCTTTGACAAATGATCAAAGATAAGTCCCAAAAAGTTAATTAACTAATTACGAAAGTTATACGGTTAAATTAAGAAAAAAAATACAACATGATGTAAAATAATTTCATACTTTATGTATTTTGGAGATTTAATTACTAATAACTATTCAAGAATGAATTGAATAGGTTGTGTTAGCCTTCTAACTTATATATTTCATAAAAAAAAATAATTGGAGAAACAATTCTTTGCATTCACAAACTATTTGCTGCACCCATAGCCGGTGATGAAGCCAATTAGGGCCCAAGGGGCTCAATTGGCCAATTTATTTAGTTTTTAAAATTATTGCTTTACCTCATTTTTTTTAATGTTTAGCCCTCTTAATTTTTTTTTAATTTCCTATACCACCCAGAGTATTTTTAACTTTTCCTTTACACTCATAATTTGATTAAAAATTTATCAATTTGCCTCCAAAAAATATCTAATTTTAAATTGTATAGATAGTACTTAAAAAGTTTCATTTACACTCTTAGGGTATGTATGTTTCATGCATTCTTCGAACTCAATGAACTCAAATTTGGATTCGAATATCAAGAATCCTTCGGATACGTTTTTGTTTCCTTCAAAATCTGAATCATTTGGATATCAAGAATCTAAGTTTTTAGAATTTTCATCCTCCTTAAACTTTTGATTCTCGGATATCTTTGCTACAGTAAAAACTAAAATTCTCTCTTCTATATTTGAGGAAAAAAAATCATAACTTCTTCCTTTGATATCCAATTGAGATGATTCTTTTTTCACTGTATTCCTAATGAAGAGAGGAATAAATCAAGATCCATATTGCATATTTTTTAAGATAATTAACATTAAGATATTATTAGATTTATTATTAAATCAAAAACTATCTTAACTACCTCTCCAAACATAAATTTCAATTTTATTCCATACTCAGATTAAAACTTAAATGTACATCCAAACGTTAATTCGAAAAACAATTCAAATCACTAACTCAAATTCTAATTCAAATCATACTAACTCAAATTAAATCACTAATTTGAATCCATTTACCAAATGGACCCTTAATTTTTTTCCTTCTAATTGTACCATATTACTTCATATATGTCTATATACATTATCTTAAATCCATTACTATAAAATTTTCTCAAATCAAGCACCTCCTCAACTAATTTTCTGACATTGTTCTCAACTAATCTTCTGACACCACCGTCACTGACGATAGCTTCATATAAAGTTCTTTGTACAAAATAATAAAAAAAGGTTATTATTAGACACGTCCCTTATGCTAGTAATATATAAAAGCGGCAACAATCGCGCATTTTTTGTTCTTCAACATAGGTGCTTGCTTTGTTACTTTTTTAAGTTATAACAACACCTCATTAGAACACTAAATTAGAACTGTTATAATTTTTAGGACAAAAAATTTACTACACAGCGTACGCGTGCCTTAGGCATGTGCCTCATACTAGCATAGAAGAGGCAAAAATAGCTTAGGAGTGAAAATTGCCCCACTTAGTTGCTTGCTTGTTGGCAAGTGCTTATAATTGTCTACTTTTTCTTTTCTTTTCTTTTTTTGGCTAGAATGCTTAGTTGCTATTACTTGTTTGTTGGTTTGTTTTGACATATCTTCCCATTTCTTTTTCGCATCTTTTTTTTTTTATCCTTTCCAAGCAGTGGGGCTCGTATGAGGATTTCTTTTTAATTTATGTTTGCTTAATTGAATTACATATATAATTTAATGCAATACACTATATATTGTTTTTCTTTTTCTTTCCTTTTCATGCAAATGTTTTTCTTTTTCTCAAAGTCTTAGAGATGTATATGTTGGAAAAACAATACGCAATCGAAATTTTAAAATTTTAAATCATAGTGTTTTCCAAAACACAAATTTGACACGCTATATGCATAAATTAGCCAGATCTTACTAACCTCATTTATTGAAGAGCTCTTGCAATCTGTATAAAGAAAGGCGTTTCAGAAAAGCCTTAACCAACTGACCTTATTTGCTATTATCTATCCACGATTAAAGTAAATGTGGGCACATGTCGTACAGCTCTTCCCCGATGACTCTCCTTCAAACCAATTGAGAAATACCCTGAACTAAGGTTCGTGATTTGTGAACAATAGCTTTTAGAGGAGTTTCAGAGACTCACAGTATAGAGTGCTCACTCTTAATTTCTTAACTGATCTATGTAACTTATGAGTCTCACTCCCTATTTATAGAGTTCGTCCCCACATTGGTCTTTATCAGATAAGGCTTCAAAAATTTGAATCTGGATCAATATCTAATAAAAACGCATAAAAAAATGTATGATCAGATTATCGTTCGGTGGTAGGCCGAACTGGCGGATCGGCCTGCTGAACTTACTCCATCGACAGGTCGAACCTAAAGATCGGCCTGCCAAACTTATGATAAATGATTCCTATGAATCTTTTATTTTTCACCTGAGATTCTTTAGTTAAAATCTCAGTTTTAATTCAAATAACCCAATAGAGAAGTTAGCTAATTAAAACAACCATATCTTGATAATATCTAGGAAAATAAATATTCTTAATAATTCAACAAGTTTATCTTAAATTAATTTACATAAAATTAAATTAACCTATAAACAAACATGAATTATATGATCCTATCGAATTTCAGCAAATCTGATAATTTAACATAAGTCACCAATTTATTGAAAAACTATATCGTATCGTTATAAGATTTATTATGAGCTAGCAAAGGCTCCCGATAATTATGAAACGCAATATCCCAGATATATATTTTATAATTATCAACTCTAACGCTATTCCACTAAAAGCTTAAAGCTACACTCTCAAACTATATAAAATTACGAAGCCTGAATAGCTAAATATCCATGACATATCATAATGTATCATATCCCCATAAGATTATCCAAAATTGGCTTAAGGATAAATTCTGTCTTACCTTCTCGATTATTTTTCTGTTACGTTCTATTATCTTACCATCAGAAAGACTTACCATCCAAAGACTGTATACCATTCGGTTACACCTATGTATCTAAATAGTTGAGCACTCCAGTTTTTTAATTACATGATAACGCATATAAGAGGATATCATCGACTCCTAAGGAGGAGCTCTAGATTCCATATCTATGAATAACAAGTCTATGCTATCTCCAACGTATCGGTATGTGTGCCATCATAAAATATGGATATCATCCTTTAGCACATCAAAAGACATAAGTCAAGATAATGGGCCTACTATTCATCTTAAGATTAAAATACAACGGATATGATTGTTTAAAGTAAATTAATTTGCCAAAATAGAATTATTAATCCAAATCAATTACACTTTATGTCCCGATCCAATACATCGTCACATATGACAATGTTCTAATGTTTCTATTTGAAGAGTCCATCTCCGATGGCCAAGACAAACCATCTCCCGTTAAGGATATAGACAACATAACAATCTTTGTATGAATAAAGTGCCTAACTTTATTCCCTTGATTGTAGATCTTATGATTTCGACCATCACCATTAGAATCATGTCTTCCACATAATCTGTCCATCATATGCCTGATTCTAAGGGTTTAGACTGACAGTCTCAGACTTTTGTTTGCTTATCATACATCTAACAAATATGAAGGAAAAAGGACAACAATTGACAAGCGATGGCAGTTCAGTTGGTTGTAAGTCCCTCTACTCCAACTATAGGTTGAGGGTTCGAGTCACGCTTAGCTCCACTCAAAAGTAGGTGGCATTCCCCCTCCCCCTATATCAAAAAAAAAAAAGGACAACAATTTGGTATATAAATTATAAATAAACTCTTTATTGATAAAAATGTCTCTAAAAACATATTACAGTTTTACTTCTTGAGGCATACATGTCTAACAGTATATAATTTTTTTAGATTGATTCATAAATAAATTTTAAAATAGTCATGACTAATAAATTCGTTTCACTAATTCATTATTTAGAGACAATATTGGAATCTAGCTTTCAACTACAACAAATAGATTTAAAAATATTTACATAGGAAGTTGATTTATTTATTTGGTAAAGATAAAAGTTAGAACAATATAATGAAAAATAAAGTGGATATGACAATTATTAGTACTCAACAATTCCTCATATTTCAAATAGTATTTTCTTTTCTCCCTTACTGTTTGTCATTTTAAAGATGATATTTCAATAGGTAATGTTAATAATAACAATTAAGCCCAAAAAGTATTTGTAAAAACAAAACTCTTACTAATAAATCACTAAAAAATACCTCTGGATGAAGTCATTGTTTATACAACCATTGAACTTCATATTAAACATTACACGTACATCCATGAAGACGCGCAAAATACTAGCATGATGATAAAAATCAAATGATGGTAGTTATTGATGATGCTAAGGGCGTAAAAAAAACAATATTGTGTATATATGTATATATGCAGCGGCTATAGTCTCTTACCTCCGGGCCGTTTAGACAACGAAACATTGTTTGATAGGATAATAACAATAAGTTACATTAAGCTTTAATCATCAAATGTTGTCATATATTTTGTGCTAGAAGAAGATACATCGTATCTTTAATGTGGAGACACCAAATTAAACAAAAAGCATAGAAGATTTGAAATAGCTATGCTTTTTTTTAGAAACATTTCGACTCCGTTTGGGACTATAGTTTTAACCAAAAAATTCATTCCAAGTACAAAACATTCACTCAGTGAATGGTTTTTATTATAACAAATGAGTTTGAATCAAGAATTTCAATTTAGACTAATTGTTGCAATTGATTTTTTCTTTTAACGTTGTGAAACACCAATTTGTGTTTGGACCGAATTTTTCGGTCAAAATTATGGTTCCCAAATAGAGTTGTAATGTTTTTTTTCAAAAATGTGTAACTATTTCAAATCTTCCATATTTTTCTTTAACTTGGTATCGCCACATTAAGGATATGGTATATTCTCTTATAAAACAAAATATACAACTACATTGAATGATTAAAGCTTGATGTTATTTTTAATATAACATATTGTTATTATCCTATCAAAAAATGTTACGTTGTCTGAACGGTCCGAAGGTAAGAAACTATTACAATCGGGGCTATTAGGGACGACTTTTTTGCAACTACAAAAGTCATCGCAAATATTCTTGCAGTTGCGATGACATAATGTCACAAATGTGGGTTCCGTATGCACCACCATATTCTTGTCGCTAAAGATATTTACGTCAACATGTCATCACATATTCGAATATATTTGCCTTGACATGTCATCATAAATAATTAAAAAAACTATTCCTTTTGTATTTACGATGACATGTAGTCGCAATTCATTTTCGGCGCCTAAACCAATGTGGCGTGAAATTTTTTCGCGTCACTACATAGGTATTTGCAATGATATTGTCGTCGCAAATAATAAAATGTGCTCTTATATTGTCATCGCAAATATGAATTGGATACAACTATGTTTGACTGTTAAACACAATGGTGATAAGCTTATTTGCGATGACTTTGTCATCGTAGAAAGTGAAAAATTATTTTTTTGCCAAAATTTTGGCAGAGGAAAAGGTGGTTTATTTAATATTATTTGTGATGACTCTATCGTCACAAATACTAATGGGGATATAACTAGCTTTGACTGTCAAACACAATGACAGTGAGCTTATTGTCGTCGCAAAAAGTGAAAATTTAATTTTTTGTCAAATTTTTGGCAGAAGAAAAGGCGGTCTATTTAATATTATTTGTGGCAAAATTTTTCATTTGTTGTCACAAAAAGTTATATGAGACTCATCTTATCCAGCTTAAATAAGACACTATCGTTTTGGTACCTTTTTGTGATGACAATTTATAATTCTTTCAATGACACTTGTTGTCCCAAAAAGTTATGTTCATAAAAAAGTTTGCAGAACCTCTTTCCCTATTTTTCCCGATTTATCTTCTCCTCTCCAATGATCCTCTCTTCTCCCCTATCTATTTTGCCTCCCAAAAGCTTAAAAAACTCATTTTCTTGCACAAACATTAGATATTTATAACAATCTCTAAGAAAACTCACAAAAACCCAAAAATCACAAAAACTCTCTATTTTTCCCAAAAAACTCCATCAAATCCCCCCCTTTTCCACCGTCGTGTTGCTGCCAACCATTGAAATTCCAACCCCCTATTTTGTGGGTATTGGATTGTGTAAGTTTTTTATTTTTTATCTTATTTTAGAAAAATGTTGAAAAATATTGAGAATTGTGTAATGTTAAGAAATTTGCATTTTGTGGTTATGTTATATTGAGAAGTTTAGTTAATGTTGAGTTATTTGGATTGTAATTGTGTTGAGAAATTTAATGTTGGGAATATTGTTTAGGGTTGGCATTGAGTTATGTTTTTTATGGGATATTGGATTGAGTTTTGTTTTTTGTTGTTGTTTTTTTCTTGTTGTGATGGTTGTAATTGATATAAAAAAGCTTATGAGATGTTGTTGGTAAAATTGTTTAATAAAGAAAGATTATAATTGAATTGGAATTTTTTTTTTTTGTTATGATTGTTTTAAATTGAAAGTACGATTAAGTTGTTGTTGTTTAAGTTGTTTTAAGTTGTTCATTAAGTTAGTTAGAATTTTTATGTTGTCAGTCAAATTTTTATTATTGATGTAAGATAGTTTATAAGTTGCTTTAACTTTTCATAGTTATTTAAAATAGAAAAAAATTATATAATTAGCAATGTAAAATTTACAAATATTAAGGAAATAAAATTCCACTAAAAAAAGAAAAGAAATAAGATTTAAAAAAATTAATTAACAATATAAATATTTTATTGACAAATAAAAAACAAACTAAAAAAAGATATTAAAATTTTCTATAGAATTAGTTAACACCTCTAAAATAAGTTTGTAAAAAAAAAAAATAAACTAAGCATTTTAGAATGTTTGCAAATTAAGAAAAAGATAGAAATTCCTAGAAAAGGGTTCCCTAAGATATTTAACTAAGGGAACTAAGAATTCGACAATCATATAAAATAAAGCCCATAAAAGCAAAATTTTGGGATACTAAAGCTGGAGCACTTAGGCTATATTTATAATCAGTCAAAGACAAGTTACAAACCATTTACAGCCCGATATGGGATTTCTTAACCAAATACAAACAAGCCAAAAATTTAATAAAACATCTATCTTTGCAAATTTGACACTCCCACCATAATATGTGAGAAATTTTTAGTGTATAATATAAGCAATTTGAGCAATATATGCATAAAATTTCGTAAGCTAAATTTTATGCTCAAAAATTTGTTGTGCTTTGAGAGGAAAATAAGTGTCATAAGGATTATTATTAAATTCAATTTTTGTGACAAATTTAATAAGAGTAAACATAGGATTTACAAGATTAAATATCATGCTATAGTCCTAAGCAAAGTATGAATCATATGAGGATGAGAGTTAGTTGATAAGTAAGAGAAAAATAAGCTAAAAAGCTTAACTATCACAAAATATGTTGCAACAGAGTTGGAAATAGAAATCTGGTGCAAGAAAAATACTATATAGAAGATATAAAAATTATACTATATAAAAATTATGTAGTTCAAAAGTTATGCAGTATGAAAATAATGTAGTATAAGGGTTATACAATATGAAAATTCTATTGTATAACATTAAGTAAATGGGAATTATACTATGTGGAAGATATAGATATGCAGGGAATTTTATGGAAGCTTGTAAATAGTATAGGAAAGTATAATAACTGAATGGAAAAGTATACCCGTAGTATAGAAAAAATACTATGCAATATAAAATTAGACTGTTAAAAAGTTGATGTGGGACCCATGAGACACCTTAAAAGTGGTAGGAAATTTCCATAAGGTTCCCAACAAATATGGTTTTGACAAGTGGAAAGGGGACAATTTTTATTGGAAATTTAGTCATCGGTATGGAATTATAAATACTTGAGGGTATTCTTGAAAAAAAAAATGGTTGGTTTTAGTCAAGAAAATTGCTCCAATTTTCTCCCACTCAAACAAAATCTGCCCCTCTTTCTTAAGCCTTTCTCTCTCAAAATTTTGTTGATTAAAGTCTCCAATCATCCAAAGAAGCATGAACAAGTGTTCTTGAAAAGGTTCAAGGAGTTTTGAAGGTACAACCCCAACTTTAACTAATGTGTTTTAAGAATTTTTATTCAAGTTTTAGTAAGATTTTTAAGGTTTGTTATGAACTTGTTGTCAAAGGATTTTAGAAGCTTTCAAGTGCTAAAAAGAGAGGACAAGCACTTTGGATTTATCTAGGTATAACCATAGCCTTTCAAGTTACCCTAAAATTTATGTATTTAGTATGTATATCAAGTGTTTGATGCAAGTTATAGATTATGGCATGTAATGAAAACTATGTGGCATGATTAGTTTATGTAGTAAGTGTTTGATGATGTGCTTAAAGCATTTCTATGGGCCCTTTTAAAAGATATAAGTGTATAATGCACATAGAGGCCAAAATAGTTTTTGAGCATAACATGAAATTTATTGAAAATGTCAAGATGGACAATTTTCGTGAAGAAATTTTCTTCAAATTCCAATAAGAACAATCCGAAAAGGAGAATTTTGATTCTACCTATTTTGAAAAATAGCCAAAACCCCATCAAGATGACTGATTTTGGAAAAAGTTCAAACATAAAAGTTCTAGATCTTGTCAAAACTGTTAGGGTTGATAAAATAAGATTTATATTAATTTCACATGGATTTTGAGTTACAAATTTTATGAGATTTATTCACAAAATTTCAAAATGGTAAAATGAGAAAGACATTTTGAAATTCTTTGATTTCAACCAAGAAGTTTTTGAAAGTTTCAATCGTTGTAAAAAATTGAATGTTGTGGTATAAAATAGTTATTTTTGGTTCTAGGGGCAAAAATGTCAAGAATTTTACATTTTGTGCCAAAAACAAAAAACCGTATGGAATTAAATTTTATAATAAGTAATCTAATGTTTTGAAGCTCAAAAGAAATTGGGATTTTTTTGAGAAAAACTCATTAAGGTTAAAATTGTCATTTTTATAAAAAAAAAAAAAGGCTAAAAGGGACCTCGAACTCTCTGATTTAAATAGACTCTTTTTGAAAAAAAAAAATGTTTCGTATCATGCTAGTTGCAAAACTATCTAAGAAAGATGTGAAATTTGATTATGAAATGTTTAAGATAAGCAAAATAGAAGTAGATCGAGAGTGTTGTCTCGGGATAGTTTCCAATAGTCGGGTGTCATTTAAACATGACAAAAGCTGACTAATAGAGGAAAAAGGATAAACTGAAAATGTTAAAATGAGATTTTTGTAATTTTCACTTTGTTCTCTAACTTCTATTTTATAGAATCCTTAGGAAAAGCATTTCATTTCGACCAAGCTAAAAAATCTATTGATGTCTCTAGTAAATGAAAGCCATTATTTAATAGCTATTTTGCTTCAATTTACCCCATACAAAAGATTAAAATTGAAGATTTAGTTACAATTAGAAATAAACTTTGCATCTTTATCCATGGATTCTTTACTTATACTTATTTAGTTGGAAGTATTGATCCAATTAAAAAAATTATGTTTCGTAATTTCATAATCCAATATCCAATTTTTCAATTTCTACTTAACACTTGCATATAAATCACCAGAATGTATATTCTTTCTCGAATTTTTTCATTGAGAGGAAAATAAAATTTGAAGAAATGATTTTTAGATGCTTTGTATATGTTTGAAATATATTTGCATTTATCATGCATCAGTCATGATTTACAATATATGCATCATTTTTTTTCAAACATTAAATTATGTCATACAGTATGTTCACTAAGGTTTAAAGATCGATAATCTAAACCTTCAAGTTAAGATAAAAAAGTGCCATACTAGCCTTTCGACCTGAGGAGAGCATCAAGTTATAAATATATTACCGTCTGGGTGATACAACGACCTTGCGCACTTAGGCTCATAGTTCAAGATAAGTTACGAAAATAAGTTGATGATCATTATAGAGCATAACAAGAATTATGCATCATGACATTGATTATACTCCTTTTTATGATAATGTTTTATGATAAAGCATTTTATGAAGGAAGTTTTATGAGAAATGTTCATGAAAAATGTTTTACGAGAAGAGTTTTATGAGAAATGTTTTTATGTTTTGTGAGATACGTTTGAATTTACTAGGTGAAATCTCATTATAATTTTCTTCACGCTGTAGGTAGTTTTATAAGAGACTAGTATGACAGGTTAATGAGCTAGATTGCAGTGAGATAGATATGATGATCGTGCTATGGATACCACTACAGTAGGTTTCTGCTTTATTGAAAGCAGTCTTCAGCTGTTTTGAAATGATGTTTTAAAAGTTTTAAGAAACCAAATGCTTACTTCATGAGTATTATGAAATGTTTTGGATGACTATAAAGTAAGCTTTGTATATATGTTTTAGTTTATGTTGCAATGAAAGTTACAAAATTTTTAAGTATGTTTTAAAGAAAAAATTTTTACTTTGCATTTTCTAACTAGTAAGTAAAAATAACATTAAGAAATTAAGTTTAAATAAGTTAAGTAATAACTCAAAAAAGTCGAGTTGTTACACGTACTTAACGTCTTGATTCCACGTATCCTCAAACAAATGAAATTAACTTTTGAAATGCCTCCAGATGAACCTACAGGTTCCATACAACAAACAATGTTCAAAATTGCAAGATTTTGATCAAGTATGAGTAGTGTTCAAAATTAATGATTGTTATGACCTTGGTCATTATACCTAAGGATTTTAGTAATTGCAATTTTTAGAAGCAATATCTTCCTTTGAACAGAGAGATTTCTTATAGAAAATGATACCGTGCATTGGTATGTTTTGTCCATGCATGGTAGACTTGATTCTTTGCTAAGTGGATAGCTCTCTGACTATCATAGTTCAAATTAAGATGACTCTGCATAACTCCAAATTCTCTTAGCAACCAGCTAAACCTAATTACTTCCTTAATAACCTTTAATAACCTTTCGAATTGTAGACAAAACCATTGTAGACTTTAAGGTAGAGTTACAACTAACTAGAACTCTTGCAAAGTAAGGTACCATACAATAGCAAAAAAACAATGATCTAGATCACCAACATAATCGGAATTAGCATTTTTAACTAAAATTTGACCAAGAATTTCATCTCGCTCAAAGCTAAACCAACATCTATAGTGTTTAAAAGATATTGCACATCTATTGCACATCTTACCAATGTCTTTTACCAAGATTTGTGTGTGTGTATGTAAATAGTATAAAAGGATCCAATACTTGTTCATAGTCCATAATCGTATATACAAAGAGTTTATATACCGAAGATATGATTTAACAGAACTTAGCATGAAATATAAGTACACATTGGAAGATAAAATTGGACATTTTATCTTGATAAGATTATGGTGTTGGCTATTCCCAATTGATAGAACGATCTTATCTAGATTGTATTCATAATGATAACTACTGATACAAACACTATTGTATTTGGAATACTTCGATTTAGGACCCATATAGAATTTTTTCCCATATAATTCCACATTAAGAATAAATTCTATCATCGATGATCATTTTATTGATATTTACCTTAGTCTTGAATGAATAATGGACTTACATCTATTTGACGTCTCCTCAAATTTGTCAACCAGCGAAATCAATTTTACTGATCAAAAGATGGACAAGTTAGAGATCAAACAACTTAGTGCCTTAAAGATTAAATAATATTATTGTTTTTGAGGCATTTGATCAATAAAGAACTTATTATTTACGTCATATATCAATATTGTTCTCATTATTTTCATTTATATTGAATGTTTGATAAGCAAACTAAAGTTTAAGGTTGTCGTCCTAAACCTTTAAGATTGTGTATATGATGGATAGATTATGTAGAATCTTAAGGTGATAGTCAAACACAAAAGGTTTGCAATTGAGAGAATAAAGTTGGGTGCTTTATTTATGTTAAGATTGTTATGTTGTCTATATCCCTAACGTGAGATGACTTGTCTTGGTTATCGAAGTGGGACTCCATGAGTAAAGACATTAGCATATAGCCATCGGTGATGATATATTAGATCGGGACTAAAGATAAATTGATTTAGCTAATAATTATGATTGAATAAATCAATTCACATTAGACAATCATATAAGTTATATCTTAATCTTAAAATGAATTAATAGGTCCATATTTTTTACTTATATCTTTTGATGTCCCAAAGGATGACATCTTGAATTAAATGATGGTGCATATACCGATACACTAAAGACATGACTCTTAAATGACATAAGACTCTTTATACATAAATGTGGAATCCAAAGCTCTATAGTTGAGTTAATGATATCCACTTATAGGCATTATGCTGGTACTAGAGTGCTCAGCTACTAAGATATATTTGTGTAACCAAGTAGTTTACTATTTGTATTGGTTATAAATAATGTATTCCAATAGTGAGATAATAGAACATGAGATAAACGTAATTGATAAGGTAAAACAGAATCTATTCTTAAGCCGATTATGGATTTCCTATAGGGATGTCGCATATTATGATATGTTATGGACGTTGAAGTTATTGGAGTTTCTTAATCTTGTATACAGTTCAAGAGAGCAAGTTTAAGCTTATAGTGGAGTAGCTATAGGATTGATAATTGTAAAATTAGCATGTCAAGGACATGTCATTTTATAATTATAAGAGCTTGATCTATATATATCTATCGAGTTCCCTTTATTAGCTCACATATTTTCCTATAATGATATGTTGCATTTTTCCTATAAATTGGCAAGTTATGTTAATTCTATGATTGGATCAAATTCGGTATATTAGAATGTAATAATTCATGTTGATTTATTGGTTGATTAATGTCGTGAATTAACTTAAGATAAATATGTTGAATTATTTGTACATGTTTTTTTGATATAGTATTATCGGCATATGACTGTTTTAGTTAGATAACTTTTGTGTTGGCTAATTTGAATTAAATATTGAGCCTCTATGAAGATTTCTAGGTCAAATACAACGGGAAAGTATCCAATCAGATCAAAATTGAACGATTAGTGGATCAAGTCAGTTGACTAGACCAACAAAAGAGCCAAAAACTAGTCAAACTTGAGCAGCCAGTTGATCGGCACAACGGTCGATCGACTGGCCCTACCTTGCCAAGAAATGCATGTTACATGTTTTGCTATAGGATTTTGATCTAGTGATGTAATTTGAAGCCCTGTCCAATTAAAATCGATGCTCTACAACCACTATAAATAGGAGACTAATTCCTATTGTTATTATCTATATATAAAGATCATTAGAGAAATTTAAAAAGAGTATTTTAGAAAGAGAAACTTGGAAACTCCTATAGGGTTATTGTTCAACACCAAGAACAATAATTCTTGGTTTTTCTCTTGTGGTTGGAGGGAGATACATTATCAAAAAGAGAATTAAACGATTTGTACCCACTTGTATTCAAGTTATGGAAAAAAGAATAACAAAGACAACAAGTTCAATGAGGCTCATCAAGATGTAATTCTCACATAGCAATTCTGATATAATAATTCTGCTAGAAGTGTGGTTTTCGCTTTATGAGGTATGAAGGTCTTTGATCAATTTATGATATGTAGTATGTCTAACTCATTTAATATAAAAAGGTTTTATTAAAAATTTTCATAATTTTGCTATGTATTATTTTTTCCAACAATTGGTATTAAAGCCATGGTTTTCAGGGTTTGTGGTCATGTGATGTGTATAAATTATGTGATCTTAATATTTCTCCTATGCTTGAATTGAATTTTTTAGACAATTGGCACTCTAGGGGTTCTTTATATTATTATGTTGTCGTGAGATTATATAGTGAATGTTATTAATCATTAATTATTAACTAATTTCTGTTTTAATTCTTTTTAATTAATTAATTTTACTGATTATGGTTCCTTAAAGGTTAGAATGTGTGTCTAGGTTTTTCATGTAATTAGATGACGATCTATCATCACCATCCAGGAATGGTTAGTTTAGTTTTATTTTATAGAAATTTTGTTAACCAGAAACGGTATAGATTTCAGATGTCAATTTCTAGAAAAATATTCACTTGGATTAAAAACAGATCTTGAAGATGGAGATGATTGCGATTTCACATATTTTCCATGTTTATAGAACTTTTCTTGAGTTTTTGAATAGTTATTTAAAATTAAAAACTGAAAATAATTGAAATTTTTTTGTCAGATATGTTCTTCGATGAACTAATCGATTGGTCCTTTATGGTACAGTCTAGTGGATATGGTAGAGAAACTATCCTATTAGATAGAACTGGTTGATTGGATCTTTGGATCTCGATCGAATGCTCGATGGCATAGGAGAATTTTGGATTATTTTTGAAGTTTTATTTTTTGAGATAATTCTAAGAAAACATGGAAATGTTATGATAACTAGAAAGAATAAATTTCAATCTATTTGAATTGAAATTGAAGATACACGCCATATGAAGAAGGATATGACGTGAAGATACAAGATAAAGAATCGATATTTATTTTCTTTTCTTTAGAATGGAACCCAAATATTACCGTTGATTTTTATATTGCTTGTAGCTTTGCATATTGCATTGTTTGTTTGGTTTATAATATGTTTTGTCATGTATGTTGATAACATGTTACGTAAAATAGGGAGTGCCACTCATTAAAAATTGTTTGTGCATTTTTTACATAAAACCTTGCTATTTTAAATATTGAGTGGGAGAAGATTTTCGAAGAGAGGTTCTAAGGCCTCCATCGGTGGTCTATAGGTAACATACATGTAATGACCAGAAAATCTTAGAATTAAATAATGTAATTTACAAATTTAAATTAAGGATTTCTTGGAAACATCGTGTATGAATTTTGTGATTGAAGAATTTACGGAATTAATATAAGAATATTCCAAAAATTCTATAGTAAATTTTATAGTTAAATTTATTAGCTATTGTAATCTAATAAATTAAATGAGAATTTCTAGCATAATTGAGGCTGCAGAAATTTCAATCTGTAAATAACTCGAGAAATTTAATTATGAAAATTTTTGGGTGTAGTACTAAGTTAGCAGTGTGTCAAGAAATACTCTAACACAAATTAGATCCTTAATTGCCAATTAATTTTAAAAACAGAGCTACGCGAGCAGCTGTATCAACAGAATATGTTATACAACTCGGATAGTGACACTGTTAAAAATTATGTCATTACAAAGTTTAGATACTGAAAAAGTCAAGTTTAGATTTTTATCAAGTCTAAAATAAATTTCTAGAATTAACGTAGTTAAAATCGATATGCGATTAAACTTTTATCGATACCTGTTCATATTAAGAATGACGTGTCATAGTATTTGCGAAATAGGGGAAGATCAGTCAGATAATAAAATTTTCTGTCAACTAGATTAACTATTGCTAATAGTATAAAATTTACCTACTTAATGGAAACTTGTAAGAAAAGCATAAAGTACCCTTGATTTAGGCTTCACCAAATGATGATTGTACTTGGTAATAAATTGAGCAAAACTTGCACTTCACTTAATCTCACCTATGGCACCACAATTAGAGAGGGACTAATTTAATTTTTAAGTTATCAAAGCCACTTAAAAGTCTAATTAAGCATGATTTAAGTGGGGTAAGTAGATTAAGCAAATATATATAAATATGTGACTAAGTCAATAGTCATATATTTTTTTTCAATTCTTTCCCACTTCATTTCCTTTACCCATGCTGTACTAAAAAGTTTCTTACTTTTCTTCTTCAAAACATGCATACAAGTGCACTCAAGAAAAAAGAAAAAGAATTTGCTTCCTAATTTCCTTTCTAAAACCAAACAAAAATCAAGCCACACTCCAATACTTCCCTACCATTATCACATCACCAAAAAAAAAAAAATATATTAACTCCTACATAGGAAGAAGAAGAAGAAGAAAGATGTGGTGTTAGAGCATTTGACTAAGGTAATATCTACACTTTTCTTTCTTTCCTTTTTTTCTAGCAAAGAAAGAAAATATGCTACTTAGAAAGTTTTAGTATGAAAACCAAAAACAAAGCTAGTTTTTTGTCTTTTACATGCTTAAGTTTGTGATTTAGTGTGTTATAAGAAGAAGAAAAGGAGAAGTTAGAAGCCTTAAGACTACCCTCCCAAGAGAAGTCATCAAGGGTAAGTAACCTAAACTTTTCTTTAATTTTTTTTAGGTTAAAGTTCATAACTTTATGAGAGATTTGATGATTGGGTGATGAAATGGGTTGTAATAATTATTTATGTATTGATTAGCATAGTTTGTGCTTGTATGAGATGTAAAAAGTTAGTGTTGCATATTAGAATTAGGTTTTGCAAAAGTTTTGGTTTTTGAAAAAAAATTTTCACAAACTTTGAATGCGAAAATGGAAGCCTTAGATTCACTTTTAAAAAATTTTCTAAATACGAGACTTTTAGATTTCGATGTTTTAAACAAAACTTTATGGCTAAGAAAAAACACAATTTTGACTGTAAATAGAATTTCCAAGTAGTTTTTAAGGACTGCTTAAAACAGTCCTAAAAACTGCCAAAAGACAACCCCAAAAACTACTTAAACCAGTTTCCAAGAACTTCCCAAAACAGTTCCAACAGTATTAGAAATGTTTTGCCATTTTTGGACCATTATGAGTTCGAATTTTATGTTTCATCGAACATGAAAATTTAGATTTTGACAAGATGAACAACTTTTGTGAAGAAATTTTTTCCATAATCTACCTCTAAAATATAGTTATGGGTAGTTATCTAAAACTATCCAAAATTTTCATTTTTGGACCAAAAACTATTTTAAAGTTTCGGGACATTTCGAGGTTGAATTTTAATTTTTGTCAAACATGAAAGTTTTAGATTACACTAAAATAATGAACTTTCATGGAGAATTTTTTTTGTGAAAATTTGCTTGTAAATTGGACTTGGATTGGGATTTATAAAAACAGGCAAAACTTTTTATTCGATAAAATTTGCAAAGTTTTAACCAAAAAACATTTGTGCCAAAAATGGTAATCAGAACTTTAAAACAACCATGAAAATTATTAAAATACATATTCTTAACAAGTCAATATATAAAGGAAAAAAATTTAAAAGAAAAACTGCTTTAAACATATGAATTCCTTTTTACTTTCCAAAACAAACCAAAAAGTACCATTTGGTACCGATTTTTATAAACAAAGATCGTGTGACTATAAAATCATATTTTTCAATAAACCAAGAAATTGCAGTATTCTAAGAAGATTATATAAGCCTAAGATTTAGTGGGTTACCAGTTTCAGGTATTATTTTATAGAGCGATTTTTATTTGAACCTTTGAGCTCTACAAACAAGATTTTGTGAAAATAAACCTTAATAGTTTTAAATTTGACATTGATTTAGCTATCATAAAAACCTCGTACGCTAGAGTCCTAGTACCACAATACTAGGCATGAGTCCAGTGCCCATTTTAGTTAAAAAGGCTGTTCGGGTCATAATTCATCGGTACAGTACAAATGACGTCATAAAATCATTTTGGGCCTAACGAGCTTAAAACAAATTGCGAGCTTATTTAATAGATTTAGAATATGACTAATTAGAACTTAGATTAAGAATTACAAATTTAGGAAATGTTTAATTTAGTGGATTAAGAATATGTAAATTTAACAATGATAGATAATTAATTAAATTTTGTTAAATTAATTAATTATCCATTTTGACAAAACTAATGGCAATTAAGGAAAGATTTGAAAATTATAAGGAATTGATAACATAGTTAATCCTTGTAATAGAAGTAGTAAATTTTATGATCAAAGAATTATGATCTAAAAGAATGATCAAATTCTTTCAACTATGCTAGAACTAGAGATAGCATAAAAAATATTTTCTCACAAACTCTTAATGGGTGTCTTATATGGAATCACTCTCTAAAAGGAGATAAGGCATCCCAAGTAGACAGATATATCAATTTCGGAAATATAGGTGAGTAGGAATCTTGCTTATAGTATGAATAGTTTAAAATAAATGTGTTCTAAAATGTTTTAAGCATGTTTTAGTTCGATCACAATATGCTATGCCTAATGCTTTTTAAATGCTTTAAGCATGTTTAAGCTCAATTACACTATGCTATGCCATGTCATATTGCATGCTCACTAAATTAATTTATGAAACTAATAAGGATGAACTAATCTAAGAAAGTCGTACCAACCTCTCAACCTATGCGGAGGCTAAAATCAAAAATAATAAAAGATAAAATAAATTTGGTCACGGTGTTGTTGGAACCTTACAAACCCTAACGTCACATTGATCATGCCCAATTGGTACAACTACGTAGGCTCGATAAATAACAAGATAAGATCATAATCAAGCATAATTGGTACATGCATTTTAATGTTATCACATCTTTTTTCAATTGTTTTGCGAGTTATTATTCCTATTGCTTGAGTTAAAGCTCATTCAAAAATATTTATACTATAGGTTAACAACCTGTCAGTAATGCTTAATGGACAGTAGGGAAGCGATGGGCGATTAAAGTGGAGTTATAGAAAAAGGATACCAATGTTTATTTTCCGCATATAGTTTTGAAAATTATGACTCTTTTGATATTATGTTTAATTTTATAACTCCAGTACTGAGCATGTTTTGAGATAACTGTTAAACTACTTGTTAATATTATTATCTTGGTTGCAACAAAAAGTAAATGGAGTGAAATTAAAATTGATTAGCAATGTTAACAAAATAAATAGTTTTAATTTAAAATTCACTAGCAAGTTAGCATCTATTTAGATAGTTATAAATTAAATATGTAATAGTATAATTAATTGTTTTTTCTTATTTAAAGATACTAGCAAAGTTTAACTCTTGCAAGAAAGTGATTTTAAAGAAAAAATTTATTCCATAAAATTTAAGTAAATTAAGGAAATGTATGTTTAAGTAATTAAGTAACGGCCACGTAGGTAGGGTCGTTACAATACATGATAGTTCTGATCCCTAGGAAGGGATACATCATGTACTAAGTTAGATTTTTGCGAGGATAATTATTTGAGCATGTTTTATCATTGTTCACCTATAGGTGGCAATTATAAACCATGAATCAAGTAGTTGAAATAATGGTTAAACACTCATGATTAATTTTATTATTAACCTCCCCTAAGAGCTCTGTTAATAAAATTAATGACCAAAGAAATCAATTATTAGTATACGCTAGATTAAGATGAGTCTTAGATGATATATGCTAATCAAATGAGATATGTGTTTCTAATTGAATTTGGCAAGTCTCCCATATACGATGTTGAATTCTGAGTTAAAATTATCGTTATAAGGTTGTGACTTTTTCAAAGTTTCATACATAAACACATATTATATGCTTGCTTATATGTTTGTAGTTTCTTACTAAATTATTATTGCATGTTTGCTTATGTTTAGCATATCAGTCTTTATTGTAGATCAAAATGTCTAAAAATGCTTTATTTTTTATACTTGCTAAAAACACACTTAACGACAAGAATTATAATGATTGGAAAAGAAACCTGAACATTGTCCTATTCTTTGAGAAACTAAAATTCATACTAACCACCCTTGTCCGCCTGCACCTACTGGTGAGTCCATAAACGAGCAAATCCAAGCTTGAATAACATTCTTCAGGCCCAACTTGAAGATCATGAAACTACTCAATAGATCATGGACAATCTAGAAGATATGTTTTTGGAGGTCAAGCCTTAATAAAGAGTCAAGGAGCTCTTTGAAAGCTTCTCAATTGTAGATAGAAACCAAGGATGTCTATGAAGGAGCACATAATCTTGGTCATGAGATACCTCATTGAGGCTTAAGCCCATGGAGCTGACATCGATGTTAAGTCATAGATGACTATAGCTTTTGAGATTCTTTCTAAGGAGTTTATTTTGCTTAGAGCTTTATACAATCTGAGTGCTAAACATGAAATTACCTTAACTAAGTTAATGAAGCAGTTGTAGAAGTTTGAAAACCTAATCAAAGAAACCCCTATTGGTAGAGAGGCAAATATGGCGGCTGTATCTGGTTATAATCCCAACTAGGGAGAAGAAAGAAGCAAAAGGCCAAGAACAGGAAGTCTTCTATTCTGCTAACCGAAGACAAGAATAAGAAGAAGACTGAAGGCAAGAATAAAATGAAGGAGAAGAGGAACCCAAAAAAGCTTAAATGCTTCAACTATGGGTAGTTTGGCACATGAAGAAGAATTGCAAGGACTTTCTAGCTAAAGGAGGTAAGTGTAAAGTTCTTATTGTTGAAACATGTTTGGTTAAGGAATAAAGTGATATTTGTGTCATAGATTCCAGTGCCACTAACCATGTTTATATTTCTATGTAAGGTTCAAGCAAATGAGAAGCATGCTGAATGAGTACTTCACGTTGTAGACGGGAGATGGAACATTAGCGTTGGCTGAAGCAGTGGGAGACATCCATTTTTATTTTGATAGTTTTAGACATTAATTTGGCAAGACTGTTTTTATGTTCTTAAACTTAAAAATGAATTTAATTTATGTTGCTTGTTTATTTAAGGATTGTTATTTAGTTTCTTTTAATACTAAAGTATTCATTCATAAAAATAGGTCTTTTATTTATAGTGGATGGATGCAAAACAATTTATATTTTATCAAATCTTAGATGGACTCACTGCTAAACAATGAAGTTAATTAGAACATCAAAAGGCTTGAAACTTTTCACTCTAATTAGACATATCTTTAGCACTTGTGATTGGGTCATATTAGCTTGAATAAGATTCAAAGATTGGTAAGAGATGGATCTTCAAATGATTTAGAGGTAAAATCTATACCACAATGTGAATCTTGATTGGAGGGCAAAATGACAAAAAGACAATTTGGATTTGAAGGTAATCGAGTTAAGCAGGTTCTAAACCTAGTGCATAGTGATGTTTGTGGCCCTATGAACATTAAAGCATGAAGAGGGTACAAATATTTTGTCACATTTATTGATGACTACTTGAGATATGGGTGCATTTACATAAAGCATCACAAGAGCAAGACTTTTGACAAGTTTAAAGAGTTTCAAGTAGAAGTAGAGAAGCAATTCAGTAAACCTATAAAGGCACTTCGATACGATCAAGGTGGTGAGTAACTCCCTGATGAGTAGGAAGCAAAGAAGTTAGATGCATATTTGGTGGTTTATGTATTTGTGGGATATCCTAAAAGGACAAAATGTGGTTATTTTTTAACACAAAAAAGATAATAAAGTCGTGGTTTCAACAAATATGACATTCCTTGAGGAAAATTACATGAATGACTTTAAGCCTCATATTAGAGTGATACTTAAGAAGATAGCGAGCAACATGATTGCTCTGATGGTTCTAGTATAAGACAATCTAATCAATATAGAAAAATCATTCGAACAACAACCTAGGGGGCTTCGGCGTAGTGGGATGATTAAGCATCAACCTGAGAGGTACATGTTCAATTATGTAGCCTACTTGGCTGAACTAGTTAAGTGTGACAGGGATCTTTACACTTACAATTATTGCAACATCTATCATGACACACAAAATTCACAAATTAATACAAAACCTTAGAATAAACTAAAACACAAACACAAACACAAACTAAGAATGCTAAAAAGTGAAAAGGGATAGAAAGGTTAGGGTGCCTTCCAAGAGTGGTTGATCTAATGTCATCGGCTTGACTTATAAAGAAGTGTTCATTAAAGAGCAGCTTCCACCCATAGTAGGTGTCATAGAACACTACCAATGGGTCTTGATCATGGATGCCCTTAAGCTTGACAGGATACATATGTATGACGTGCATGTCACAAACGAAATTTGGCTTCCGAGGATGTGCTTGGTGGTCTTGAAGGAATGACACTAATGTCAACGAAGGAGGTGTTTGCCACATTGGATCCTTATAAATCCGATCATCAATTACCAGTGTGGACATAATCGGATAAGCCTCATAGAATTCTTTTTGTGATTCTTCTTCAAAAACCAACTCTTTGGTCTCTTCCTCACTTGAAGAATCTTCAAACTTTAGGGAATCGTCATCAAATATCTTCAAGTGCTCTATACTTGGGTAGACATCTTAAGATAGTGTTCTTCCTTGTATCCAATTAGAACATCCATGGTAAGAGTAGATGCTACTAATTCCTTAAATTTTTCCCATTACCTCTACCTTTTTCAAAATCTCGAACGACTCCTCTACCATTGCATATGACCTCATCAACTTCTCATCCAACCTCTCTAAATATTGACGAGTCTAATCTATATACCCTGCAAATAAGGCATGAAGTTTTTGAGATACAACCATCTGTTGAGATTGGGTGTCAAACCATAGCTTGAAATTGTAGGAATTGTTCCAACACCAATGATCATAGTCCGCCAAGTCTTCAAACAAACAATAGGCATCATCCATGGATAGATGATGGAAAGAGGTGGTACCATTTCCACTTTTGACCTACTTTCTTGTTGTGGCATATACCATTGAGAAAATTTTGAAGTTGAAACTCTCTTGAGAAGCAATGTTGAGGAAATAGAATTAGCAACTCTCGACTTCTCTAGTAAGCACTATACATTGGTTCCAAATCATGTTGGGCAAAACTCAAGAGGACTTGTTGATGATACATCACAAAGTACCTCAAATGAAGACACTAAAACAAAAAATAAGGACAAGAAAAGTAAAACAAAAGAAAATAAAAATATCCAAATTAATTGTAGAGCTAATTGGTATCGATATTAAACAAAATTAAACAACAATCCCTGACAACAGCACCAAAAATCTGTTACACGTGCAAGTATACACATTTATAAGTAATAAAATGTGTTCAAATACAGATGTCGATTCCATGAGGATTGTGTTTAATTTTTAGCAAATTACCAAAATTAGATTAACTTTAAAATTATTTGGGTGACCGAAACTAAATAAAATGAAAATAAAATAAACAAAACAAAAACTATAAACTAAAATAAAGATAAACAATAACAAAATGGGTCTAGAGAACTATTTCACCAAGTCTCCATTTTGATTGGTGACTGCCTAGATTATTGACAAATTAAGTCTCCCAATTTATTGGCAAAGAACACTCACATATCTCAAATTTTCCTTTCACAAGTACTTAATTGAAAAATACCCAAAGCGATAAATTCCAATATTCCTATTCAAAATCAATTAGTAAAGGTTCATTAAGCACGTTCTATTAATTGGCAACAAAGAAAATCATAAGTCTTCCAACTCTACAATTTTATAGGTTGTATTTCCTAAACCCACATATGGAATCTTCTTTTCCTAAGTACTAATCCTAAATGCAAATTCAACTAATTGATGATCAAGCAATTAGAGCCATTAAACTCAAGAAAATATAAATAAATAGAAAATAGAAATCAACTTGCATTAATCCATGGCAATATACCAAACACAATATCAATTTGGGTTCATAGTCCTCTATACTAAGAAACTTAGTTACACATAATCACAAATAAAAGTAAGCAACACCAATAATCAAACATTCATAAAACATACAAAGATTTAGAGAATAAAGATGGGAAAGAAATCATCAAATGGAGGTGTCACAAGTTCCAAAACCTTTCCCCAAAACCTTCTTCTTCCTCCTCTTTGAAGCTTGAAAATGTCTTCTTGAGTGGTGATTTATTGAAAAGAAAACTTAAATCTAAAATCTAGAACTAAAATCCTAAGCTAAAACAAAGAAATATATATATTTTCCCTTTTTCCCATCTTTCTCCATGGATTTGGCTCAAAATCCTCTTGGAAATGAGTGCCTCCTCCTCCAAAAAATGGGTCTTTAGTGTTTTAAAAAGGATAGGGTTTCATATTAGGTCAATTTTAGACTGTTGGATCAACATTTGGAGCTAGATCAGTCATTAAGCATGAAACAACAAGTAAAGAGGCCTTTTAGGAGGCGCAGTTGTGTAGCCGGTGTGCGAACCCACACAGATCCATTGCCCTCGCATGCACCCACAAAGAATTGTGGTGCACTGCCGTGCGCTTTAGTTGGGTGCTGCAACACCCTTTTTTGACGCTACAGTGCCAGCTTGTTGGGTTTCATCCCAAGTTGGCATTCCAAGCTCCATTTATGATGTCGGTTTTTCCATTAAGCCCCATTTTATAAGTTGTTTACAAAATAATACTAAAAATATTAAAATAACACATATGTTTAAGGATTTTCACAATATTTAAACTTAATAAGTGATTGATTTATCATTCATCACTTATGTGGGTCTTCACCTACAAAACCATAGAATATGGGAAGGAGATGGATTAACCTTGACTACAGCGCAATGCAGCCTCAAGGGTTGGATATTCAAATGCAACACTGTTGTTGATCAAGAACTGGAGCCGCTAACTCCTTGAGCATTTGGTTGTTTGCTGGCATTTCTTCTTCTTCAAGTGGAATGGAATGTTTAGAAGGGTCGCTAGATGATAGAGGGGACAAAATTGGCTTAGAATGCTCTCGTAACATTCATGCTTTAGAATGCTTTCTTTGGATCTAATTTTTTAAATTAGTGCCACCATGTATATGTAGTTCTTAAATTTTCCTTAGTAATTTAACAATTGGTAGACTTAAGTGGTTTTTTTTTTAATGGACAAAATTCAGTACAACTTTTAACTTGGGGGGGCTATCTCTTAAGAAAGAAAATTATTTAGGAATTTTTATTAGACAAAGTCAACGATGACAATTCAAAATTTGAGTTTAGGAGCTTTTTATGAGAGAATTGACTAAGGACTACTTTTAGATAGAGAAAAGAATTCAAAGACTATTTATGGATAATTTCTTAAATAAACAATTAGTTCGATCTTGAGAAATAAATAATTCGTCCTACGCTTATTTAGAACTAGTAATTATCACACAAATAATTAATTAATTATTCATAAAATTCTTGTAATTTATGGATTATATCTCCACCATACAGAGGTAATTTAACACATGGCAGAGTGTCGATCTTTAGCATATCAAGTTAAATAATCCATAAACGTGGATGTATCTGTTTCCATGCATTGCGCCATAGTGTTCAAGCTATTTGTTTTGTACGTTTTCCTTGCTGTTGCGGGATTTTGGATAATTTTATCTCTTGCTACTAATGGTACTTGAATTACAATACATAAAATACCATTATTTAATACTGATATGGTACCATACACATATGCATGTATATTACAAAGAAAGAGCTGAAAAGACATATAAGATGCATAAATTTTAAGAGTTAATTATTGAGAAAACCGATTAATTATTTTTCTTTTCAGCTCCGAATGGGATTAGTACTAGGTTTGGGAAGAGATGCTTGGAGGCTGAAACCCATGACGAAGGGTTGCTTCCCAGACTCTGTCAATGTTGTTGACATTGGTAATGTCAAAGCCACACTGGTGATCCTCCCAACCTTCCAAGGCATGAACTATTCCCGCTATTCGCCATGCACTCATCACCCTTCTCGGTAACCAATTCTATCATATATGGTAATTGCAAATGTTAACAATTTATAATAATGTTACATTTTTCCTGCTTTAAACTAAATCACCACAGAGAAATAAAGTGAATGCACCACTAGTGATTTTAGTCATAACTCATCACTAGAATTTTTCTAGTTTATGCTGCAATTTTTATAAACGAAATCTTGTCATAGCTAAAGAGTGTTTTTCTTTTTCATTTTCTTTTTCATTTCCCTTTTTCTTTCTTTTATGGTGTGACAAGAGTAGTGATCATAGGCTACTAAGAGTCATGTGAATTATGAGGTAGTGGTAAAACCCTTTTGGGACCTTTTTCCTTTGTTAAAAGAGTTAAGAGTTCTACTTGCAAATTGCAAGAGAGAGAGAGAGAGAGAGAGCCGTATTTATATACTACTATAAACTGAAATGACTAATAGTGCTTCAAATTTATAGTAAATTTAAAGCACTATTATAAAGAGCCAAATATAAATACTTACCTCACAAGCATGGATGTTCTCAAGAGATTTAGGAGTTAGCAATGCAGGGGTATAATAGTAGAAGCAGTCTCTGCGCAATTTCTTAGGCGGAAATTGGGAGAAAGGAATAAATATTGTTCCTTTTGAAGCTTTTGACTGCTCCTCTTCAGTTAATCCATCCCCCACTAACCAAAACTGCAATAATTAATGCATATGTAGCAATATATGATGTCCAAGTGTTAGAAAACCTGCCATTGTTTAAATAATAACATATATGTGTAAAAGATGCAGAATAATTAGATTAATATATATGATTACCTGGTGAGAATAACGTCCTTTGGAGAGAACCAAATTACTCTTAGAATTGGAATCATTTAGTGATTCGTTAAGTTTTGCATAGTCATCCTCGGACAAGGTAGCCACCTGAAATTAGTGTGTCGATTTATGTTTTGGTAGTTCTAAGATATAAATATAAATTTAAAGTTCAAAGTAAAATGTTTCTGCCAGTAGCCGGATCATCTCAAGATGACATTAATTTTTCTTTAGGAATGAGTTGGATAAGTTTATCTAAGTCTAGCGAGTTGGATAAGTTTATCTAATTCTGGCTTCCATAACCATTAATTTGTTTCTCTAGTTATGTTTTGTATCATATTAAACTTGAACTTTTATTGTTTTTTGGGGCATTTGGTATGAGAAAATCTTAAAGGTGGGAATGAAAAGGATCCCCATGTTTAGTACATTTATTAAGACTCTTCAAATTTTCAAGAAATAAGAAACCTATGGTTTTCACAGTACTCGGTTTTGGAGGTGTTCATAAAAACATTTTACACTGTAATCCCATCACATTAATTAGTAGTTGGACAAGGAAAACCAAAAAAAAAAAAAAAAAAACAAATACCTGAATACCCTTGTGGCACAACGCATAGGCAATAGCATAAGCAACCTTAGTAAGGTTGCCTCTAAGCAGCACTTGGGTTGTCCCTTTTGGTATGTTGTTCAGCACTACAGCTGCTGCAAGACTACTTCCATCGACAATCCTCACTTTTAATTGGGGATTTCTATGAACATAAAGCCTACCGTATGAATTCAGCTCCTCACTCTACAAAATTTACAGTTAATTGAGGATATGATGTTCAGGATTCTTTCCGAGGATGTGTAACATTATACTAATTCAATGTAACACTAATGATCAAAAGATATAACACTAAGAAATGTAGTTATATCCTAAAACTATTGCTACATCTTCTTCAATATCTCTATTGCGTTCAATTAAACCTTCTGTTATGGAAAAGTATAATCCTTATAGGATCATGGTAAAAGCTTATATATTAAAAATAATAGCTATTCCCAAAAATCAAAAGAGATCTTAGCTTATTCCTTATTAATAAAAAGAAACATTTATAAAAGTTTTTGCCCAAATGAACAAAATGAAGAAACTGGAATGGCATTATATTCAAATGAACAGTATACCTTGATCAGCAAAGCAATAAAGTGACCATGATCCTATTCTATAATAGACCAGTTTTTGTAGTATGCTACTACAATGTATGTATTGACACACATACTATTGCATAGCAGGATGTTACTTTGTTCTATTTTGAGAGAAATCAAGTTGATATATTTAGCATTTCTCGTTGTTCACTTCTTCAACATTAATGGTAAATTCTATGTTTTTGGAAAGAAATTAATTGCTGGTGATGGGAAATGAAAAAGGCGTTAAATTGCTTGCCTGATTTAAGAGACCTAGACTTAACACTTTGCTGCCCTTCGCCTCTGCTTCAAGGATGGCTTCTTCAATCAAGCCGTTGATAGATTCAATTTGACACTGCAACAAGTACTACAATAGCCACACGTACACGTACACATACACAGACGTTGCGTTATATATTCTTTAAGTTTACCGTTTATAATAAGATTAATTATAAAAATTCCCTAGCAACTATAGCGCTCATGACATTATACCCTTTTAACTTTAAAATATAGCATTTATTCCCTCTGATTTATGAAATATTAACAAAAACACTCCTTAAATTATGATTTTTAACAAAAATGTCACAGCATCACACAAAAAATAAGAATTATTGGACAATTAAATGAACTATTATACTGTTAGCTTACCCCAATACAGTTACAAGCAAGTAGAGATTATTTTTTAAAATTATATTTTCTTCTTAAATTCAAATTAGTTTTAGACATATAGAGCTACCAAAATGCTCGTTTATTACTACCAATTCTTATTAAAATTTATAACTAAAGGAGTTTTGAAGTTAATATTTCATGGATTGAGAGGAACGCATATTATGTTTTCAAATTCTAGAGGCACACTGTTACAGTCGGAGGGAACTTGAGTAACTAATCCTTTATAATATTTATTTCAGCAAAACAACAAACAGACTGCATTAGGAGCGAAATATACTCACTTGTATCTTATATTTCGGTATAGCCCAGGTTTGTAAGCTGAGCTCATTAAAACGATGCCTCTCAACTACAAATGTACGGCCATAAATCCAAGTCAAGAGCATTGACCACAATGTAACAGGCAAGATCAACCAAAAGTACCATTTTGAACCACAGGGTTTAGAAGCCAAATCCGCGAATCCTAGCTGTAAATGGTAGATTGATTCCGGTGTCGTCAAATGCGTAAGATGCACAACTTCCGGTGAATCTTCCCCTCTTTTGAGTGATGATTCATAAAGAGAATCAGAAGATATGTCTGTGGTGCCATAGATGTAATCGTAGAGTGGCATAAATAAGGAAAAGTTGGTTCGGAATTGAGTATGATGTAAAGAATGAAACCTGCGGTATGGTAAGATCGATAAGATTCAAACAAGAATATATGGCAAAATCGTGCTAAAAGATTGCATAATTATATATTTCTTTTTGACATCCAACTCCTGGAAAATTACTTACTGGCTTATAACCAAAATAATTGAAGATCAATAAACATGTGTATGTAGAGAAAAGGGAAATTGGACGCTTACGAGGGAGTATACATGAGGTACTTGAGAGGCGGGAAAATAGAGAAGAGCCATTTGGGAATTAACTCAACATTGCAGTGGCCCAAATTGTTCATTAAGTCAATGTATGTAATATATCCAGCAAACGATGCTATAGAGGCAGTTTTGGTAAGCACTGTTGAATACAATGGTATTGCGAAAAGCAAGAAATATGCTATATGCTCTGCAAATGGATGGATGACAGCTGCAATAAAGGAAAAACCACGAGAGAAAAAGAAAACAAACAATGTCAGTAGCCGTAAACTGTAACGTGTATGGACACAGAATTTTATAGCTAGAAAGAATAGAGGTGAAACTATACTGCATGTTTAATTTTATTAATGAAAAAAAAAAGAATATTCTTATTAAATTCTGGCAAAGGGTCTCTTATCTTTACCGAAAATCCGCCTTAATCAATGTTTGTTCTTTCAGAACTACGTGTTGTTCAAATATAAAAGAATTTTTCAAAAATAGGTCGTCCACCAAAATAGAATATTAAAGAACTATATATACGTATCACATATTTTATAAAAGAAATATTTTTGTGAGGGAAAATCAAATAGAAAGCAAATTAGAGTATGTGTGTGTATATATGCGGAAGAAAAAGGTTTAAATAAGGGCCCTTTAGGAAAAAAATAATATTTTAGAGAATAAATTTTGGAGAAAAGCTTATTTATTGAGGTTACATTTGCTGAAATGACATTTAATAGAATTACGTAATTTATTGATCGAGATTACATTTGATGAAATGATATTTAATAGGATTATGAGAATAAATACAAGATCTTAGGGTAAAAAGAGCAAAAAAAGGTAAATAGTAAAAGAAAAAGAAAAAAGAAACTCAAAAAAGTAATTTGACTTAATTTTGAACAGTACCAAAAGGAACTCTCCCTTTTAATAGTGTATATAGGTAGATAGATATGTATGTGTGCTTATATATATATATAGTTAGTAATAGATAATAGATGATAGATGAAAAGTTTGTGTATATATGGGTGTGGCTTTAATAGTTAGTTTTTAATATGTATTGTTATTATTAGTTATTTAATACAAATTTGAAGGTTGTAACGAAGTGAATAGTTAATAAAAAATTATGATAGTTAATAAAGTTAAATTTTTGTCATGTTTTATCATTAATTGTTGTTAAAATATACTTTTTATAAGAAAGGTAAACCATGAGAAAGTATGCCTCTATATATGTATGTGTGTGTATATATAGACACAAAGTAACCAGTGGATTGTGTCAGGATTTTGGGCTGGGCTTACAGGTTATGGGCTCAGTCACAATGGAAGAATGATGATGAGAATGATAGCGAGAGTAGAGGAAATGGTGGTGAAGTGCTCTGTGAAGCCAATAGTAAAGAAACTCCACTGCACCCGCGTGGAGAAGAATGGTTATGATTACGCCATCTGTCCTCCACATTGGCAGGTTCGATCCCCCTGGCAGTATTTCCCTTCCCAAGTAGAATAGGATCGCGTTGAGCAATATTTGGTCATCCCTATTATATACAAGAAGGCCACCCAGTTAATTAAACAAATCAAACAAAATTAAAATGGAAATAATTCCATGTAAAAATGGATGAGTGACGGATTAGGGTGTCAACATTACTAGCTAGGTAATGAACGTTGTTTTTTTTCCCTTTGGCATGGGATTTATGAGATCATGAACAAGGTACCTAGCTAATTGTATATACAGAAAAAAAAGTAAGTCTCCTTTGAGATGCATACATATACATACATAATGCACACACACACACATATACATTTTACAAGCATAAAAAATTCACACATATGTATGTATAGTTATCCTCAAAAATTGTATTTATTACTATTGATCAGTTATGAATAAGATATTGATAAAAATTAATTAGATGGACCAAAAAAGTTATTTTAACTTTGAACTCGGCCAATAAAACTCCTTCAACTTTAACTTTCAAGTCAATAGCATGAGTAAAATATAAATGATATTTACATACAATTTCTCAATTTAATTATAAATATAATGATATATGAGATTCAGGGTTATTTTATATACTTACGTGTAAATATATATTTGATATATAATTTCATGTGCATATACAATGTAATATTTTGTCCTTTCAAATATCACTGCTAGAATAGAGTAAGTTCATCAAAGCATTATTTTTACCATTCTAGCGAGTTAAGGATATGCAGATTATATACTCAAACTGTTGACGTGTATGTTAATCTTAGCATAGTAGAGTACAGTGCTCACCAATTTCTCTCTCTGTCAACTTGGTCGAATTCAAGACCCTTATCCACAATTCGATTATTCCCTTTGGCTGTTCGGTAACGAGAAAGACTAATCCAAATCTGGTTGTGAATCATTCTCCACAGAATAAATGGGAAGATGAGGAAATTAGACAAATCTCTCTCTTGGGGATCATCTTTTGTCAAAAATGAGTGTGTGCCCTTAATCACCCAAGGAGCCAATATCACGTACTGCAATTTCAAACCACATCATATTTTATATATATATATATATATATATATATATTGTTAGTCATATTTATTATCATTATTATTGTTATTATTATTTTAAAATATTAGTTCATTGCAACCAACATACACTAAGAAGAATAACAGTATTTTTGGGTTTCGGTTTGGGGCTCAATAGATCCAGTCAGGATGAAGGAGATCTATATATATATATATATATACACGTTAGGAACATATCAAATAACTTATTATCTCATAGCACCGTAGGGTTTTATTTTTATTTTATTTTTCTGAATGACTTCGAGCCAGTAGTACTAATTGTAAAATACTCGTGTACTAATTAATGTCTCCATTTGCTGCAAGTTTCAATGTAGAAAATACTTAAAGCCACACATCTGCACGCCTCATATATCCTTGATCAGCATGATCATCATAAGACTTAATGCGAGTAAAGGTATTCTAATCTGCAGTTTACAACTTAAATATGATTGGTATCACATTAAAATGAAACAAAAAAAATATACAAAGAGATTGGAACCTGCAAATTTAACGGTTCAAAAAAAAGGCAAACATTTTTCTTTACCATACTAAAGCATTCCCATTATTCTTAATCTTTTTTTTTCACTACTACCTTGAATTTTTTCACCATTAATTCAAGGAGAAAATACATTAATAGCTCTATTAATTCATGAATTTTGAGCTTAATTTGTTTAAATTTGGTGTCTGAGCTTTTAATTTTTATAAATTTTAGTTTCGGTCTGTAACTATAAAATTCACAAAAGATATTTTAAATTTAAACATACATAATTACGTCCGTGTTGCAAAATAATTAGACCGTCAAAAAAAATTCAAGAATTAATCTGCCAAAACCTTGGCAATATGTAAACAAAACAATAAAGAAGGGGCAACACCCAAAACTATCCCCACTTATAATTGTGGGTGAATATTTATCTTTCACTAGAAAAAAAATAAACGTTCGATTACTTATGTTTTCGTTGGGTTGAGCATAAAAGGGAAGATATGTAGGGAGCGTGTAACTATGCTAGGTAGTAGGATGGAAGAGTGGAAGAAGAAGCCAGCCATACCTGGATGTTCAAGACATCAAGGAGGGTATACTACTACCAGTAGTTTATGTTTGAACTGTAGATCCCATAAAAATCGTGTTGAAATGACAAAACATGTAAAATTAATAAAAGCCGTAAAAATCAAATAGTTTAAAACAATGTCCTATTAGTAAAAAATTTTGTTTACTTCATTTATACAAAAAAAAATCCCAAATCTTTCTGCGCCATAAATTAAGGAGTAGTCACAAACTCAACCTGAAGGTCATAGAGTTTCTCCATCCAAAAATAAGAATGAGAATTTTTCCATGCAGAAAATAAAATTTGCATGTTTGAGGCAGAGAGAGATTATGCTGAAAAAATAAAAGGAAAAAAAAAATCAATGGTCTGAATATCATGTTGAATTATCCCAACACTCTTCCCTTTCTTAGTCTGACCGATCCAAGATTGAAAGAACAACACGCTTTATATCCCAGATTCTCTTGATCCATATCCTTCCATAAATTACCGTTCAATATATATATATATATATATATATATATAAATATATATTAATGTATATGTACGGACGTGTGTATGTATATCTCTGTGCGCCGTGCGCCGTGCGCCTATTATATATATATATATATATGTTTATTTTGCTCAATTGCTCTTTGCCTTTGCACTTCGTTTTGTATCATGTTGCCCCTCTGCTGCATGCTTTTGTCTAGTAATATCATTTTATGTTCATTTGGTCTTTTGCGTTTCTCTGCATCTTAATTACTCTGGCTCTCCGGTGCCCCAAAAAATCATTAGAAGGACGAAAAGGTGGAATAAAACTTTCTATAATAATAATAATAATAATTATTATTATTATTATTTTTCAATTAAACACTTGAAATGTGGTTTCGAACAATAAATAAAAAGTTCTAGACTTCTTCTGCTGCCAAGAATATCTTGCTTATACAAAACCGTCCATGTGCCTATTTGAATAAACTTTTATTGGTTATTATTACTGTGTATTGAAAGAATAGTATACTGTCATTTATGTGCGTGTCTGAACTATTAAGCACAATGTCCATGTAATTGATCAAACACATCTTTTTCTGTTAAAAAGACTAGTCACGAAATGAGAATATTGATGTCTTTATGATAAATTGCTAAAATGAAAGTCTTTTTCTCAACAAAGACATGTTTGTTTTGACCAAAACCAATTCTGGTCCACAATGTCGAATGACTATAAAGGTACGAGGCTGTCGCCATCCTTATGTTGTGCGTCTAATAATTTGCCATAAAGCATCTTAACAAAATGGATATTTCACTAAAAAAAATAGAGGGAATTTAACCAGTAATTTTTTTTGTGCATTTTTAAGTAGCACGTTCATGAACAAAACCACATTTAGGGGACCAAAAGTACGTGAGATGTGTACTCAATATGAATATTCCACACACAAAAAAAAAAAAAAAAAAGACTCTTTGAAACCCTTGTCTGGTACTCAACATGACTCAACGACAACATTGGTAAAAGTTATATTAATGTTTATCTTGTTCCATTCCGAAGTCAAGTTTATCAATACATTCTTAATTAGTCTAGTGTAATTATCCAATTTTATTGTGCCTCTCGTTGACAATGTACTAAAGAAAGCCACAAACTACAAGAAGGAAATAAATTATAGCCCACATTCGACTAGTAGACGCAGACGAGAAGACGATATTGATATTCTGAGCATCAATTTGCAAGTATGAGAGAGAGATATGCAAATGAGAAGTACCTTAAAGCTTCCAAGGTGCTTCCATGGCCAGTCAGTAAGGATTCCAGGAGTAGTAGCCATAGCAATTTTTTCTCTAGAGCTCCCCTTCAATTTCGTTATGCCCTTGATCTATATTGGAGTTCCCTATTAATGCATATATACACAAACGCACATACATACATACATACATGTCAAGTTTCCCAACCAATCGCTATTCATATCATTCTGCATATGGCCTCATACTCCTTCTAATTGGAGCAATCGGACAAAACAGGAGGAAAAAGAAACATGTGCCAATTATTATGGTCACTTCCCAACCCACGCAAACCCAAACACCCAATGGTAGGTAGCTAAGGCTTATCTGAGCCGCTGATTTATCTATATCACCTCACCTCAGAGCCTTTGGATTAAACTTTTATTTATTCGTCTCAACTGCTTCTGCTGGACCACAATAAATGATTTTCATCTTTTCCTTTTTGTTTTTGGTTTCTTGTACCGGATCCAACACCTGGGTTTGTTGAGTTTGCATCTCAACATTAAATGGGTGGTTGGCAATATAAATTAAAATAAAAAACTTTTGGTTGCAATAAGTAAAGCTCTTACATGTTACAATGTAAAAAAATTATATTACAATGTAAAATTTTTACATATTACAATACTTTATGCTAAAATTGATTCTAATGATTGTTCCTAAACACCCTTTTGTTTTCTCCTGTACATTTAATTGCAACAAAGTATATATATGAGATAAATAAAAAGATTAAGAAAATTAAGCTTACATCTCTAGCTTTAGCTGCCTCACTAATCAACCCACTTCCTAGTCGAGTAAAGATGACAATGACACCTATTATCATTAATCCAGGCTAAGGATTTCTCTGAAAGTAAAATAATTGATAAAAATGCCAAACCTTAATTTTTTTGGCGTGTAAAAAAAAACACTTCCCAATACAAATGTCATGTTTAATACCAAATCTGCTATACACTAAATTTTGTAGTAATTTGCTACAAAATTTAACATATAACAAATTTAGTATTTGATTTTTATTGGTTAGTAGATTAATTTTTTTTTTTTACTTTAAGAATTATAAAATTCTTATTTTTTAATTATTTTATTATTAAAAGTTTACTTTTACTAGTTTTAAGATTTAATAATTTTAACAAAAGTTAAATATAACATTTTGAATAGTATATGTGTTGAAGCATCAAATAATAGATCAAATATGCTATTTTTATACTTTTTGGTAATAAATATAACATTAACTTTAGTATTTGCATTAAAGATGATCTAACATATGTTGTAGCCGTATAATACACAAGGCAGATGAAACTTGTGCTACAAAATGATTACTTTGAGTTGTCTTAAAATTGATTAATTAAGGTCCAAGCTAAGTAGATAAAAAACAATTCGTACTTAAAAAAATTAAAACAAAGACTGATGGCCATGTAGGCTGTTCACTTTGTGACTTGCATGATTGTAGTGTTGTTCCTTTTTTTTTGCTTTGTTCTTTTCATTTTTTTGTTCTTTTTACGTGCCCTTTGGACTTCAAGAGATGCTACGTAAAGAAATGATTTTGGTTACTTTGATAGTAGGACCAACTAACTCTCTTCAACAATGTTTGGAAAAAAAAAAAAAAAGGAGAGAACTGATCTCTTCAACAAAAAGGTTATCATAACTTGGGACACATTTATAATGTACTAGTAACCTCACTTCCTATACATGTGCGAGCCATCTTGAAGGGTTTTTTTTTTTTTTTTTTTTTTTTTTTTTTTTTATATTTTGAGTTTTTAATATTATTGTACTATTATCATTTTTTAATTCAATATCATAATAAAGATCTTAGTTCTTAGTTAATACACAACTAACACAAATCTATTTATAACAATAATTTTTAAAAAATATTATATAGTAAGAAAAATGAGTAAATAGAGATACATATATGTATATATTTTTAATAAAAACATAGGAAAAACTATCTAAAAAAGCACATCAAAAAAAGTATTATAATATCGAGGTTCTTTCAATAAGAACGTAGAAAAAAACTATCTAAAAGAAGCACACCAAAAAAACGGTATTAGAATGCAGAGGACCTTTGACAAAATGAACAAAAGAAACAAAAAACTACGAACAAGTGCATATGAATAAAAAACTTATGTTAGTAAAAGTGAAGTAAGGAAAAAAGTACATTTCAAAATTTCCCAATAGGATTAAATTAAAAGGAATGAATTTATTAAAGAATTTTAAAGGATGGGTGAAAAAACTTAAAAAAATACGCATTTTAAGGGAAAAAATTATTGTAGTGGTTTAATTAGAAAAATTGGCCAATAATATTATTTTAATAGTAGCAAGTGAGAGTAAAAAAGTATTCTAAACAAGCATATAAAAATAAAAAAGTATTCTAAACAAGCATATAAAAATAAAATTGTAAAACAAAAGGTAATACATTTAGAAGAAGTTATTTTACTTTGAAAGAATTAATTTTGATAAAGTAAAGCGACATAACAATGATAAAACCAATGGAAAACACGGTTAAAGTTAAAAAAAAAAGGTATAAGTTTTTTTTTAAATTTTGAAAGGATTATTTTTTTGATTTTTCAAAGAAAGGTCAAAAAAAAAAAAAAAAAACCCAAAGTTGAAAAAAGCCGAAATCGATTAATTAAGGTCCAAAGTTAGTAGATAAAAAACAATATTATGTACTTAAAAATTAAAACAAAGATTGATGGCCATATGGGCTGTTCATTTGCATGATTGTAGTGTTGTTCTTTTTCTTTTTCTTTTTTCACGTGCCCTTTGGATTTCGAGATATACCAGGCAATCGTTTTCATGATGAAAGTGACCACTACTGTCTTCAACAGTGTTTCCAAAAAATAAAAATAAAAAAGAGAGGGAGAGAGAGAACTGATCTCTTCAACAAGAACGTTATCATGACCCAGGACGCATTTATAATATATGGCATGTGGGAGCCACGAAGATTTTATTTATGTATCAAGTTTTTAACACTATTGTATTATTATTTTTTAAAATTAATATAATAATAAAGATTTTGGTTGTTAGTTAATAGACAACTAACACATTTTTTTTTATAACTATTACTATTAAAATAATAAGGTTACATAGTTAAAAAAAAAACTAAATAGAGACATATATATATATTTGTATATATATTTCAATGACAACATGTAGAAAAAAAACTATTCAAAAGAAGCACATCAAAAAAGGATTATATTGTAGAGGATTTTTTGACAAAGTTAAAAAAAACAAAAAAAAAAAAAACTAACAAGAAGCACATATGAAAAGAAATTGTGCTAATAAGACTAAAGCAAGGAAAAAAGTACATTGCAAGATTCCCTAACAAGGTTAAATTAAAGGGAATGAATTTATTGAAAAATAATAGTCAAAACGATGGAGTGAAAAAACTTTAAAAAAAGGCACATTAAAAAAAAAGTTATTGTAGAGGGGGCTAATTAAAAAAACCTAACAAAATTATTTTAATAGCACCAAGCGGAGAGTTAAATGCATTTCAAATAAGCACATAGAAAATAAAATTGCAAAATAAAATGTGATATATTTAGAAGAAGTTATTTTAATTTGAAAGAATTTATTTTAATATAATAAAATGAAAAGAATGATGAAGCAAAAGAAAAAAAATGCAGCTAAAAAAGTAAAAAAAAAAAAAAGAGGTGTAAGTTTTCTTTCTTTTTTTTTTTTAAGTTAAGTTTTTTAGGGTGATTTTTTTATTGAAAACATGATAAAAAACCAAAGTTAAAAAAGCCAAAAAAAAAGAGAGGAACAAATCGTGCCGCATTTCTTTGAAAGTGCACTTATCACTTCTCTAAAGTGAGCAGTTTATGTGTCCTATTCTTTCTTTATCAAAATTCCACTCTCATAATTTATAACAAAGAAAAGTATTAAGTTGTATGTTATTTATAAGATTTTAAACAAAACTATAATTAATTAGAGTAAATTGCTCCAATGGTTCTTGAACTATTAAAAAGGTAACTACTAGTCTCCATTTAGTTTTGTTTAGCTCAAATGATCCTAAACTAAAAAAAAAAAAAAAAGGCACAAAACAATTAAATAAATGGTCAAACATTTAATTTTTTTTTTTTATAGATTTGTGTTATGTGCATAGCACGTGACCTTAATTTATTGCTAAAAAATCAAAATAATCCTAAAAGATGTGAAACAATTATTTAAAAATTAAAAACTAACAAAAAGAAATTGGTCTTCTTTCTCTTTGACCCTAGATATGTCTACTCACCTGTAATGGTTACAATTTCATGAGCCATTTCCTCAAAACCTTAAAGTCTTCTCCAAATCCTCTCAATATTCTCAGTTTTCTCCTATTTTTATTCTTCCACAATTCCATGTTCTTCACCCTAAGAATGTCATTTTAGAAATTTGATTGATGGGTTTCTTCAAACCCATCCACAAACAAAAACCTATCCAATTTGAATTAGCAAAAGCAATGTCTCCTTGCATAATATGGATTCCAAACATTCATAATCTGGATATAAATTTAAGTTTTTATATAAAAGTCACTTATTGTTTGTTCAAATCAGGCAACAATTCAACACAGTATCAAAAGAAGCGAAGCAAAAAATTTAATTCAAAACACGTTTAAAAGTAGCACTTAGCAAAAAGTTGATTCAAACCAGAGTTTGATTCATAGCACATTCAAGCAATAATATAAAGCACATATAGAGCCTTTAATATTTTGATTCAAAGCCATATCAAAAGGAGGAAGAATTAAGCTAAAAAAAAAAAAACCTTCAAACATAGATCATTAAAAAAGAAGACCTAAGCAAATTTAGAATTTTTCAAATTGAATCCCTTAAACATCAAGAAATACCCAAAAACCATAAATGTCAAAAACAACAAGAAACATAAATAAACAATAAAGAAATTCTGAAAAATTTTTGGATTGAAACCTTAAAAATATCTACAAATTTTTGGATTCAAATCACATTTTGTTTTCTTATTTGTATTTTTAGATTTAAGTCACACGAAGAAGACAATTACAAGATGATCTAAAGACTCCAATGACAAGTCGGAGTAGCCGTTGTAATGATTCTACTTATGTAGCTGTTACTTAACTATATAATCATAAACATACGCATAACTTATCATAAAAATACTAATAAGGTGTTTGGCATAGAATAGTTAGGACCATTATTTCAGTTATGAATAGTATAAAGCTCTCACATGTTACAGTAAAAAAAAAGTTGCTACAGTATAAAGCTCTCACATGCTACAGTAAAAACAGTTCTGACCAATGGTTCCCACTACCATGCCAAACACCCTATAAGTTTTGCGAAATTATTTTTTTTTCTAAAACAAATCTTAACAATTATTTATTAAAATATTTCCCATAAGAAATAATATTTAACCGCATAACGCAAACTTAAATATATTTTAATGCAAGGTAGATAAATTGTGGAGTAATATATTATTATTGTTGTTGTTGTTTCTAAACTTAAACATGTCATTACGTTTTAACGTAATATTAATTTCGTCAGACTTAATCCTTTAAAACCATCATAATATTTATTTTTTTACAACATTTTCTTTAAAACGTAAAAAAATTATTTAAAACTATTTCTTCTAAATATTTTCTTAATTTAAAATAAAACCTTTTTAAAAGCTTTACTAAAATTAAACGTTATAACTTCTTATTTAAAATTTTTGTATATTTGTTGGAGTTTATGTTGCAACTTTTAATATATTCAAAGTTTTTTAAAACTAAAGTTGTATGATTACAATCTCATTTTCTAAACCATACTTATGTACTTTAATTTACTTATTAATACATACAAAATTTCGTAAATTAAAATGCATGAAATTTAGTAAAGTAAAAATGCATGAAATTTTGTAAATTAAAAATGCATAAAATTCTTTTAAACTTAAAATGCGGGATATTACATTTACGTGAACAATATCCATTCTCATCTCCACCATTCGCCCGCTGCCCACTGCTTGCCATCAAGTGTTGTCGACAGGTTTCTTACCGACAGCACGAACATCTAAATGAGCTTTTGCTCAGCAAACAGGAAATTAGACTCACAAAACATATTTGAAAAATATTTAATAAACGTGCATGAACATTTTATGCTTACTTATCGACTTGTTTTATGCTTAATTATTTAAGCTTTAACTTATCTTACTAATTAAGCCTGGGTGATCGTACCGGTTGCATGCAATTTTTAGAAAGTTAGGGTTTGTGAGATCCTCAATGACACTGAGATCATAAATGTAGTGAATTGAGTCAAAGCCTCCCCCTAAGTTGAGTAGTTGGTATAATACCCTTAACTTGTTCTATTTGTTTCACTTATCTTATTGCGTGTATGTAGTATCAGATGTTACTACATAGCATCACAAATTCATAAATCATAAATCATAAACATGTTTAACTAAAGTTGAGTAAGTAGTATAATTTAATACAATATACCTCACTTATTGCATATGAAATAATCATAACAGAACAACACATGGCATGACTTAAACTTAACAAATCATACTCATAACATAGCATATCATGACATGGCTTAACATAATACAACATATCATACATAACATAGTATAACATCTCACTAATCATGCATTTCCTAATTTATATCAAATCATGTAAAAAAATTTACTCTAAACTATTCATATTGTAGGCGAAGTCCTACATACATGAATTTCGAGCTAAGCAGATCTAGTTGTTTACTGTCAATCCTACAGGCTAGGAAGCTTCCTAGATAATGGTCCTAGAGAGATGGTGAATGGCTAAAAATACTTCTTGGAGATTTATCTTTGCTATAAGCATCATTTTGGACTCCATTTCTCTAGTCTATGTGGCCTCAATCTACGTGTAGTTGGTACCGAATGATTTTTAATAGAATAGAATTAGCTTAAATGGAGAACACCATCATGTTTGAAACATCAAAACGAGTCAGGAGGTAGTCTTAGATTGTCGATTAGGAGTTGAGATCACAAAATCTATGGTCATCAGTCACTTGCCACTCGTAGCGGCATGTGCGGCGACTCTGACCATCTGCCAGTGTTGCAACCTTGTGTTCTACCATTTTTTGACCTACTGCATTTGTTGGTGGCCTCAATTTTTCTTGGTTTGGCTGTTAACTATGTAGATCGAACATGGGTTTCTCAGCCAAAATCGACAGTGTGGATATCGGTCATATGGTGGTTGGTCGACCAAATTGGGTTGGGGCTTTGTTTCCCGTGACCCTTTAACCATTCCCATGTGATGGTGTAATCCACCACCCTCAAGAATAGCGAAACGATGAAGCCAGCGGTAGCTTGCAATGGCAATGATGGTTCATTGTTTTCTCGTGAATTTTTCAGGCAATTGAAGGAGGGGAACCCTTCCTCGTAATGCTCTAATTCTTTACCTCTATCAATTTGGGTTATAGTTGTTGGAATTGGAAAAGTCAATGATTGTAATGTGTTATCTGTAACACTCTAATCCTAGGTTTGATTACTAATTTCTTTTATATAGTAATATGCTTGAAGTCATCAAACGACGAGTATTATCGGCTTTATGGTGGCTAAAAGAGCTTTTACTAAGTCTTACCTGCCCATTTTTCATAAATGTTTATCTAAAGGTAAGTAAGCAGCATAATTTAATACAATATACTACACTTACTGCATATGACATTATCATAACATAACAATACATGGGATAACTTACACTTAAGAAATCATACTCATAACATAGCGTATGATGACATGACTTAACATAATACAACATATCATATATGATATAGTATGACATCTCACCAATCATTCATTTTATAATTTATATGAAAACATATAAAATATTTCACTTTAAAACTATTCATACTATAGATGAGATTCTACTTAACTAGATTCTAAGCTAAGTTGTTCTAGTTGTATCTCGTTAGTCCTACAATCTTGGAAGCTTCCACGATAATGGTCTTCAAGGGACCATGAATGGCTAAAAATGCTTCTTGGAAATTTATCTTTGTTGGAAACATCATTTTAAACTTCGTTGCTCTAGTCTACATCGCCTTGATTTATGTGTAGTCAGCATAGAGCGATTTTCAACGTAGTGGAGTTAGCTTAAACAAAGGTTACTATTGCATTCAAAACATTAAAACAAGTCAGCAGGTAGTCTCGGATCATTGATCGGGGGTCGGGATCACAAAACTTGAGGTCGTAGAGTCCAGCCACACACAACGATACATGCATTAGCTTTGGCCATCGGTTGGTGCTGCAACTTTGGATTCTATTGTATTTCCACCACCTGAGTTCGTTGGTGGCCTTAGTTTCATCTATTTAGGCCTCCAACTATATAGATCGAATGTGGGTTTCTCAGCCAAAACTGGTGACATGGATCTCGGTCATATGGCAATTGTTCAATCAAATTAGGTTAGAATTTTGTTCCTCGTGACCCTCTAACCATTTCCCATGCAGTGGTGTACCTCGCCATCCTTGAGAATAATGAAAGTGAATGGGCCAGTGATAGCTTGTAATGGTAATAAGTTTCATCGTTTTCCCGTGAATTTTTGTGCAATTAAAGGAGGGTAACACTTCCTTGTAATGCCCTGACACTTTACTCTCTATCCATTTAGGTCATCGTTGCCAAAATCAACAAAATAAATTATCTCCATGGTGACTATAGCTGGCATTCACCATTCTCTGGCAATTGTGTAACGACCCTACCTACATGGCCGTCACTTAACTTGAACATAATCATAACTTCAACTTACTTTAACATAAAGTACTGAAATTTTGGAATAATTTTTTTCTTTTAAATGTGGATTCTTGTTGTAGAATCCCTAACATAGAACTTGAAGGGAAAAAATAACCGTTTTCCAAAACTTAATTCTAGAAATCTAACATAATAATTAATTTCACAAATGTGATAATAACGTAATAATAATTATTATGGTTAACATAATTATAATTATTTTCTCAAAGCATAAACATCTAAACATTCATAATAATAACTTTGTAAAAACATATTCATAAAATTCATTTCTTAACTTAACGTAAAACTAAAACATGTATAAATTCATAAACTAATACTACAAAAATATTACAAATTGCGTGAGCAGTGTCTTTATCCATCTCCGCCATTCGTTTGCCTCTCACCACAACCCATCAATGTCGCTGATAGGTTTTCTTACCTACAATATGAACATACTTAAATGAGCTTTTGCTTAACAAGTAGGAAGTCAGTCTTGCAAAACATAATTACAAATGATTTTACTAAAAATATACATGAATATTTTATGCTAGCTTATCAACCTGTTTTATGCTTAATTATTTAAACTATAACTTATCTTGTTAGTTAACTTTCCTTATCTTATAAACTTTAATGTTTGTACCAGCATCATTAATCATGAGATCATAAACATGATGCTTTCCTTGTAGAAAACTTGAGACCATTGAACATCGAGGTCATACTTTAACTTTATTTGTATACCTCACCTCAAGGAGGTCATAACTTTTACTCTGCTTGTGAACCTTACATCAAGGAGGCTGGTACGACACTTCTATTTTATCTTTATTTTACATTCTTTTTAACTTTAGTGAGCATATCAAATGCTATCAGATCATATGCAAACTCATTTGTAAATCATAACTTGTACTCTAAAACTTATTGCATAACAAATGCAACATAAAACTTATAACTTAAGCTATAAAACTTTATGCATTAATAAAATGCAAACATACTTTAAACATAATTATTGCAAATACATTGCAAATCAATACTATGGCTATTACTTAACATGATTATACCAACACATGACATAATAATTCAAACTATCATAACATAACAGCACATCATAACATACACAGTGTGATAATCCACTAATCATGCATTTTCATAAATTTTTATGAAAACATTTTAAACATTTTATTTAAAGACCATTCATACTATAGGTGAGATTCCTAGTTACCTGTACTGTGAGCTGAGTAGGTCCAGTTATATCTCACTATGTTTATAGTCTACGAAACATCCTCTGCAGTGCTCTCAAGCTATCATGAATGGCAAGGAATGCTTCTTGGAGATCATGCATTGCTAGAAACATCATTTGGACTCTGTTATTGCAGTTTGAGTCACCTTGATTTGCATGCAACTGGTACCAGATGATTTTCATCGAAGTGGAATTAGCTCAAATGAAGGGCACTATCATGTCCAAAGTGCCAAAACGAGTCAAGAGGTGGTCTCAGATCACCGATCAAAGGTCAGGATCACCAAAACTTGAGGTCATCGAAGGCCTGCCATCCATGGCAGCATTGGGGCACGTGTGGTGGCTTCGGTGACCGGATTGAGCTGTAATCTTAGCTCCTACCTATGTTGGGCCTTTTGAGCTGGCTGGTATGGATAATTTTTCCCAATTTTCCCTTTAACTACCCAGATCAAAGACAGGTTTCTCATCCATAATCGACAGCTCTGATCCTAAACTTCTGGTAGTGTTTCAGCCAAATTGGCCTAGAGGTTTCGTTCTTTGTGGCTATCTGAGCATGATGACGAAAGTGGTGCACTTCATCGTCGTCTATAACGGTGATGCCACGTGCCTTGCGACGGCAGACAAATGTGAAGATCGATCGTGGTCCTCTAGTGGGGTTTTCACGAAATTGGTTAGGGCATTAGTCTCTTCATGATCCTCTAAGTCTTTTTCGCCAATCAATTCGAGGGTGGTTGATGGTGTTAGATCCTGAACTCTAGTGTACGGCCAAGCGAGGGTGCAATTGGGTGGGGTTTCTCACTCCTCATCGTCGCTGAGTCAAAGGTAGCGGTGGTGTACCTTACCACCATTGTGAGTGGTGGTTTCAAAGGCTGCGTGATGATGGAGATGTGGTAGCTTCATCAAGCCTATCCAGTTAGAGTTGAATGGTGAGGTAGGTACCATATTGTTCCTCTCATCAATCAGAATATGTAGACACCACGATCATGTTGATCAGTGGTCAGATAGTAAAGATATTGCACTGAAAAAATGTGGGTTTTTTCACCTTTTTGATCAGTGCATGTGGCTTCCTTCGATGGTGTTGTGGGCAGCACGGCACCTTGTTGGAACTAGCTCTTCAAAAGCTTTTCGTTGGTATGGGAGGTGTCGAAAACGGACGTCAAAATATTGATTGGAGTCGAAGGAGAGAGAAAATGTAGGGATAGAAAAAGTTGTTGTTTTATGGGATTTCTTTCCCTTTTCCACTACATTTTCAAGTATTTATAGACACTATCTCTGGTCTTTGAAGTCTATACTATATCGTAATCGGGTTGATCAAATCATTGATCCATAAACTTAAAACTTCTGTACACATAACTGTACTCTTTAGAACTATAAAATTCTTGCTTTGTAAAAAACTAATTTCATAAGCTCTAATCTCTTACTGAATTGATATCAATAGGAATTTTCACGTAATCATAGTAAGTTAGGAAATTCGACTTTATCACATAATCTTAATTTAATACTTTAAGTTGAGATTTTTATAATTGTCACCATTATGGCTCATACATGAAATTAATGATTCATAAACTTTTAGTTTAGCACGTTATATAATTATTTTAATGTACTATCATAACATAATATTGTTACATATCTCATAAATAAAGCACATAAATTTATGCATTTATAACATTATTTATTTCTAAAGTCTTATAGCTATTAAGACCTTAGGAATTTGCGTGTTTATAATGTCTAAAATTGTACTTTTTTAAATACTTAACTGAGTAATTATGAAAAAATTGTTAATTAATCATACTTATTAATTGATTTTCCCAGTCATTACAATCTACCTACCTTATAAAATTTTCATCCTTGAAAATTAGGATAAACTAGGAGTATCCTATAGCTTCACAACTTAATCCTATGGGCTTTCCTTTCTTTTAGTAATTCTACCCTAAGTATCTTGATTTGGGAATATGGTCTCGTTTTCTTGAAGCCATCTTTCTCTTGTTCCAGGACCTATACTAATCCTATTTCATATCTTAGGTTGCGTATCCGCACCTAGATCATGATTTGGTACATAGGAACTAGCCAGAAAGTTCATCTTTTTATTGCTTAGCCTATAGGCCTTTATCATCTGGTCATCCTAGATTAGTGATATTGATTGTCTAAAACACGTTTATCTACTTGTCTAAAGATTTCCAAAGGCTCATAACACTTGAACTTATCTTTTGATATCTCTCTCGAACATGTCTCGCCTCTCCTTAGGGTGCGGGAAAAGGAAAAATTAGTTCCTATTTTTTTTTATTTGTAGGGCTCTTTCTTTGCTCTACTCTTGTGACCTCTCTGTTGGTCATGAGAAATTTTCTAAATTCTACTTGATTGTCTAAATCGTTTTTACGATTTCTAATCAAAACTAGTGTGTCTTATAGTAATTTCTTCTAACAAAAAATCCCACTATGATACAATATAATGGGGTACATCGAGTCCCTTAACATAAGGAGATTGTACCATAGATTCTTCTTAGGTGGGCTTATTCTAGAAATTTCAACATACTATCGCGACATATCATGGTAATAGATTCTCATAGTGTATTAAATCGTACTTTTGATTCCCTTTACTTGTGTTTACTCTCGAATCTAGGACATACTACTATAGCATATCCTAAATGCTTAGGTAGTTTTATGGTTTTCATGGCCCATTTGTGGTTAAGAAATCATTCTAGATCTAAACCTTATACTACTAAGTGGGGTATGCTCTTTCAGAAGAGCAAAACTATACTATCTCTTTTAACCTATAAGAGGTTTATTAGAGTCTCGTCTATGTTATACCCACCTTAAGATTGAAATTTTACTCTTTACCTATTTTCATAGAAAATTGTGTCGTTCTAGCCTTCATTGTCTTAACTTGTTCAATGGCATGATCATGTATATGCCATCTTTCTATATTTTATAGTTCGTAAAATTTATCTCTGATTCAAGATTCTAGTCCATCTTATTTCTACTATGGCAACATTCATGATGTGTCTCACCTTTCTTTACATGTGAGCTTCATGTTCATAGCTGGCTACATGTTCCTTCTTTCTAGGCCACTTCAGTGTCCTATATTGTTCTAAGACTTCCATACTATTTTTGAAAAAGGTTGTGTCTCAGGCTTCAAGAGCCTTTTTAGAAGGTTTTCCACTCCTATTCTATCTCATTGTCAAGTCCGATCTAGATTAAGAGCTGCAAACTTGTTCAATGAGGCGCCATATGCTTGTCTTCACTCTTTTCTTGTCAACTTAATCTTAACTTAATCAGGTTCTTAAGCTTTCCCTTTCATAACTAATGGGTTTCTATCATCAACATTTCAAAGCGATAGCCTCTATTGATGGTCCTATTTCATAAGTTAGGTCTTCTGATATCATAGTATTTCTATTTCTATGGTTATGGATCATAGTTCTATTGACAACTTCAAGTCATTCTTAATCTAGTCCTTGATGTCTAACATGGAATTTAACAAGATTTTCTTGATTTTGAACCTTGAGCTTAAACAATATTTCCTTTCTAGGAGAGGAATGGAAATATTAGAACCTTTTTCTTACCCTATTGGGTATTTTTTTTTGTGTGTGTGTGTGTGTGTATATACCCCCCTTTTTTATGTTCATCTATCTTTTAGATGAAAAATTTGGGCTGGACACCTATTCTTATGATCTTACCCAAGGTATGTGCTTTAATGTATCATAATAATTATAATGTGTTAACCATATCACTAACTTAGAGTTTGGAAAATATATATTTCAGCAATATATTCTAGCTCGTCCAAAGATGAATCTTGTTGGTTCTATCATCATTGGATGGACTTTCGATAAATTTTACCTTCCTATTGCACAATTCCTATTGTTGAGACGTGCCTATTAAACTATCCTTAGATACGTTACTTTACTTAGTGGACACTACATGTGTCATCCTACCCATATATTATCTCTAATCTTAATATTAGTGCACCTTTTGTTGGCGTTGGGAGGGGCACATAAATGGCCCTTAAACTGCCACTATGTCCCAAGCCTCGACATCTTACTCTTAAACTTTCTGATCATATTGTCTAAATGTCATTAGTTCTCTCATTCTTACTATCCATACTCTTATCGAGGAGGTCTCATCGATGCTCTCGAAGGAGACCACTCCTTTATGTCTATCGTTTCTTGAGGGACGTGTCTTAACTTCATAGACTTAGCTTTGGAATTTTTCTACTATGAGTCCACATAAATACTACTCTAAGGATGACATCTTAGTTGGGCTAATTTTACATGACTAAGCACATTTTTTTTTAAATAACTTAGTTCTTACCATCCATTTTATAACTATGTTTTTCTTAAAAGGTTGAGCAATAATCTCATTAGTATGCTCTTCCACTAATTCTAGAGGATTTCTCCTCAATATGGCACGTCTTAGCTAGTCAAAGAGTTTTTTTATTATCCCTATGCCTGTATTTTGTAGCGTCTGATTTCTAGAAAGGGTACAGTGTTAGACTCTAAGATCTCTGATCTTACATATTCCAAGAATCTCGTCTATCTAAAGACTTCATTAACTAGAGGGGGACCACTTCTGCTTGAGTTGGTCTTCTTAGATTAGTAATCTGGATTTTGTAAGCCTACTATTATATTTGTTACCTTAAGTAGACATCTTTATCTACTTATCTTAAATTGATTCTCTACCCATTGATGACTAAAAGTCATTTAATAACATCATAGACTGTGTCTTGGAAAGAACATATCTATCTACTTGTCTTAAATTGGGTGGGGTTTTATGGATGTTGATGAGTAAATGTCGTCGAGTCATATGGTGGGATATATTCTCTTGTTCAAGAATTTCTACTGGCTTTCCTATATTATGGTTACTCTTATCTATGTCATATAGTTCTATCAAGGGGATCAGATTTTGAACCATCCTAGAGTATTTTCTTTCTTAACTCCTAAGCGAGTATGTTAATGACAATATATTGTCATTCTTATTATCGCATAATACCCTTGTGATGTTACTTACATCTCTTAGGTAAGTGGAACCAACTTTACTTCAACAACCTTTTCTTAACGTGATCTTAAATTTTTATAGGATGATGTTCGACCAATCCTTAAAACTTATTTATTGTATGTTGGGGAGGGATCATCTCATCCTGAGATCACTATTGTGAAGTCTGTTTGGTCAGATACTAGTTTAGAAGTAACCACCCAAAGATAGTCTGTGTCCTCTAGGAAGTTCTTTTCTTTTATCTTAAACTTATACTTACATTCAAATTTCTTGTAAGGATCAATGTATTTATCCTTATCAAGATTTTGATTGTATAGAATCTATCCCGTCATCGTATTCTAGAAGGTTAGGTCCTTGATTGGTTTCTTATGGACCTTATTGCACATGTTCATTATGCATTACATGGTACGTGCAAGCCATATCATGTTTATAATCTAGACACAAATACCAATCATAACATTCATATTTGTATCTTACGTATGCACGCCATTCATATCATACATACACATGTCGTTCATAAACATATCATACATATACTTGTCATGCTTTCACATATTACTTATACTCATGTCCTTCATATTCTTATCATACATATACATGATGTTCATACTTTCATATCATAGAGTTGCTATACATTTTTCTTTTGATAGCAACTATTTCATATCATATTCATATCATAATTTAAGTCATGTTGCATTTATAATACATACAACAATCATAGTTCATAACATTCATGCATATACCAATCATATCATGATATTGCTAAACTTTCTCTCTTTTTTTTTTAGCAATTTTTGCATATCATAGACTGTTGTTGAGATCGAAACTTTACTTGCCTCCAATAGGTCGCATAACATAAAGTTCTTCCCATCGGAAGCTTATATCATTCATACATAAAATCTTACTTCTTATACTATACGTGTACTTGCTTAGTCGTATGGCATGTCACACCACTAACCTTGTAGTCGTACTATGACTATCCATTCTTTTACGTCATTTCTAAGTAAAATATCGATGTCCTGGTTAATGGTCCAAACTGGGAAATTTTTTCTGACAAAATGCTCATTTGTGCTTTGGAAAAATGTCATGACATCATTGCCTTTGTGATAATTCTTTGAAGAAGGTCTTGTCTTCCACAAGGAAAGTGAGAATTATCATTGCCTTTGTGATAATCGCACTTCCCTTGTGGAAAACTTGAGATCATAGAGCACCGAGGTCATACTTCAACTTTATTTGTGTACCTTACCTCAAGGAGGTCATAACTTTTACTTTGCTTGTGAACTTCACATCAAGGAAGCTGGTATTACACTTCCTTTTTATCTTTATTTTACCTTCTTTTTAACTTTAGTGAGC